>RJWJ010000777.1:0-177891 GCA_004363605.1 Indri indri | reverse complement strand
TTGCCCTGGCTAGAGTGAGTGCCGTGGCGTCAGCCTGGCTCACAGCAACCTCAAACTCCTGGGCTTAAGCGATCCTTCTGCCTCAGCCTCCCGAGTAGCTGGGACTACAGGCATGCGCCACCATGCCCGGCTAATTTTTTCTATATATTTTTAGTTGTCTGATTAATTTCTTTCTATTTTTGGTAGAGACGGGGTCTCGCTCTTGCTCAGGCTGGTTTCGAACTCCTGAGCTCAAACAATCTGCCCGCCTCGGCCTCCCAGAGTGCTAGGATTACAGGCGTGAGCCACCGCGCCCAGCCGCCCCTCCCCCCCATATCTTAATGCACAGCAATGTGATTTTTTTTTTTAAATCAAGGTAATACTAGCTTAGGATAACTTGGGATATG
Organism: Indri indri; assembly: GCA_004363605.1. Classification (NCBI taxonomy): domain Eukaryota; kingdom Metazoa; phylum Chordata; class Mammalia; order Primates; family Indriidae; genus Indri; species Indri indri. The sequence goes on along the minus strand of RJWJ010000777.1, from coordinate 177,505 downwards.
TAACCTCATTTTCTGTTTTCTGGAAGAGTGTTCATGAAATTGGTATTAATCCTCTGTTTTTTTTGAGATAGGGTCTCATTCTGTTTCCCAGGCTAGAGTGCAGTGGCACTGTAGCTCACTGCAACTTCAAACTCCTGGGTTCAAGTGATCCTCCTGCCTCAGCTCACGAGTAGCTGGGACTACTGTTTTTTTTGTTTCTTAGTAGAGACGGGTTCTTGCTCTCTTGCTCAGGCTAGACTCCTGGCCTCAAGCAGTCCTCTTACCTGGGCCTCCCAAAGTGCTAGGATTACAGGCATGAGCCACTGTGCCTGCCTCTGGTATTAACCTTTTAAAAATATTTAGTAGAATTTGCCAGAGAAACAATCTGGGCTTGGAGAGCTCTCTTTGGGAAGCTTTTAATTTTTATATCCAGTTTCTTTACCGGTTATAGCGCTATTCAGATTGTCTTTTTCATCTTGGTTGAGTTTTGGTAATTTGTGGTTTTTGTGGAATTGATCCATTTATTACATGTTGTTGAATTTATTGGCATAAAGCTATTTGAAGTATTCCTTTCTCATACTTTTTATGGCTTCGTGATCTGCAGTGATGTTCCTGTTTTATTCCTGATGTAATTTGTGCCTTTTTTCTTTTTATCTTTGCCAGTCCTGGGAAACTTATGAGAAGTGTAGTTAATTATACCCGATGGTCCCAACTTAGTGATTTTTCAACTTAATGATAGTGGGAAAGTGATATGCATACAATAGAAACTGTACTTTGAGTGCCCATATGACCGTATCCATATAATTGAAAGCTTTTTTCAGTCAGTACAGTATTCAATAAATTACATGAGATATTCAGTACTTTATGATAAAATAAGCTTTGTTGTATTAGGTGATTTTGTTCAACTGTGAGCTAATGTAAGTATTCTGAGCACGTTTAAGGTAGGCTAGGGTAAGCTGTGATGTTTGGTAGGTTAGGTGTATTAAATACATTTTTGATTTACAATATTTTCAACTTAAAATGAGTTTTTTGGGATGTAACCTGATTGTAAGTTGAGGAGCATTTGTATTTATCTCTGTTTTTACCCATTCTGGTGTTCTTTCCTTTTTGGCATTTCAAACCTCCTTCTTTTATTATTTCATTTCTCTTTTAGGAACAACTTTAGCCATTTTTTGAGGGTAGTTTTGCTAGTGATATATTCTGTTTGTTTTCCTTTATCTGAGAATGCTTTTATTTCCCTTTCATTCTGAAGGATATTTTCACTGGATAAAAAATTCACGATGACTGGTTCTTTCAGTCCTTTATAAATATGCCACTTCCTCTTGGCCTCTATTGTTTCAGATGGAAAATCTGCTGTGATTAGAATAGATGTTTTTTGGCTGGGTGTGGTGGCTTACACCTGAAATCCTAGCACTTTGGGGGGTCGAGGTGGGAGGACTGCTTGAGGCCAGGAGTTTGAGACCAGCCTGAGTAAGAGCGAGACCCTGTCTGTACAAAAAAAAAAAAAAAAAAAATAGAAAAATTAGCTGGGTATGGTGGTCCACACCTGTAGTCTCAGCTACTTGGGAGGCTGAGGCAGGAGAATTGCTTGAACCCAGGAATTTGAGGTTGCGGTGAGCTATGATGACACCACTGCACTCTAGCCTGGGTGACAGAGGGAGACCCTGTCCCCCGCTACCCAAAAAAAGAATTGATGTTTCTCTGTTGGTAATAAGTCTTTTTTCTCTAACTCCTTTCAAGATTTTTTTTTGTCTTTAGTTTTAAGAGGTTTAATAATGATTTTTTTCTTTGTCTTTAGTTTTGAGAGACTTAATTATGATATGTCTTAACATGGACCTTTTTTTGGTTTATCTTATTTAGAATTCACTTAGTTTCATGAATCTAGTTTTATCTCTTTCACTAAATTTGGGAAGTTTTCAGCCATTAATTTTTCAAATACATTTCAGTCCTCTACTCTCCCGGAAGTCTGGTCACACAAATGTTAGCTCTTTTATTACTTGTCTCGCTGGTCCCTGAGACTGTTCTTGATCTGCATGACGCTTTTCTAGTGGAAGTGGCAAGCCAGCTTGCCATCACCTCCTTGGCTCCTATTGGTGGTGTATGCCCAGCTGCCTGCTTGGCCTCAGTTACTAAGAGGGGGAGAAGTGGGAGGACTGACTAATGTCACCTTGCTGCTGTAGGTTGGGGTGGGATCTTAGCTGACATCTGCGGTAAGGAAAAGAGGGATCCCAGTGCCATAATACCTGCTGCCCACTACTTTTTTTGCCTCATTGATGCTAGTTGTGGTGGAAGCTCAGCTTTCTACAGGGCCCTGCTGACATTGAGCGTAAGTGAGAGCAGAATGCTGACTAGTTCTATCTCGCACTGTGCTGTTGATGCCTAAGGCGAGAGGAGGCTCTGCTCAGCATTGATCCCTGCTGACACTACTTTGGTAGAGGAATCAGAGTACCAACTGTTTCTGCAAACCGGGAGATGGAAGTTAACCCAGTTCACTCCTGCTGAAATTGTGGGGAACAGGGGTTCCACTGGTGTTTGGCTGGAGTAGAGTAGTTATTGCCAAAAAGATTTTCTGTTTTGTTAGGCCACCCTTTTCTCTGTCCACTGGCATGGCAAACAGGCTTTTCTTGGTGCTTATTTTATCTATGCCCGTTGATGTTTCTGGGTTGGAGGCTTTTACAGCATTCTGATTGGAATACATAGGAGGCAATAAAGAAACCCTGGGAATTCACCACTGTGCTACTTTTCAGTCCCAAAGTCCCAAGGCACTCTGTCATCTTCTTTCCGTCTCTCAGAATGTTCCCATGTTTGTTTGATGTGTTTTGTCCAGGGTTTTTAGTTGTAAGGAGGAGGAGCTGGAGATGAAGGTGGGGTTACTTATCTTGGCCAGAACTAGAAGTCTTTGTATTAGTTTTCACTACAGTTAGCCAATAAAGTTTTAAAATTGGGCTATAAACACCGCTATACACACATATACCTCATGTTATGACATTTTGAAATGTTTTACAAGAGGATTCTTATTTAATTTAGACTATTTTGCCATGTGACTTTGGACATACGCCCTCAGTTTCCATGTGTATGTGGTGAAATACTGGATTAGATCCTGTAGGGTTCCTTCAATTAATTCTATTAATTCTATAATGTTATGATCATTGAAATAGTTTAAGTCAAGATATGTTATCACTTCTGGGATAGAGGAAAGAACATGGACTTTGGAGGTAGGTCTCTGTTTGGATTCTGAAAGATGGAGAGACAGATTTTACACAGCCGTTAGAAGCACAGATACCAGAACCAATGTGCCTGGACTTGCATCTTGGCTTTATCTTTACTAGGTGTGTGCTCTTAAGGCAAATTACTTAACTTCTCTTTGTTTCAATTTAGTTGTTTATGAAATGGGGGCAATAGTATTGATCTTCTGGGTTGTTGTGAAAATTGAAAGAGTTATGCATAAGGAACTTAGAACCATGTTTGCACATAGTATGCTATTTAAATGTTTATTATTACTGACTGTATAGCCTTAAGTCAGTCTTAATCTGAATTTTTGTCAAGTTTTGTCACTTGTAAAATAGGGATAATTATACATATATGTTTTTAAGTATATATAAAAAATACATCTTGCATAATACCTAATGTTATGTGTGTATATTTGTCACATTTAATGGGAATTAAATTGGAAAATATTTTTATTATATAGGTTTGCAAATATTTTTAACATCTAATGAAATCTTGATTTATTTTCTTTCATTAATTGCATAGAATGGAAAGATGCTGAAGGATGGGAGACTGTTCAGAGAGGAAGGCCTGTTCGTTCTAGATCAACAGCAGTGACACCAAAAATTTCATTAGCAACAGAAGCCTTAAGGTCAAAGGATGACAGCGATAAGGAAAATGTATGTCTTTTACCTGATGACAGTATACAGAAAGGTGAATTTGTTGGAGATGGACCGTCTAATACTATAGGATCTCGTCCCAAAGACTCATTATACTCCTGTGACCATCCTCTTACTGAAAGAACCCAGGTAGTACATTCTGAAAATCTTTTCACTGCCTTTTTCAAAGGGATGTGTTATGTTGGAATGTCTTATTTTTCTGTTTCATTTTAAACTTTTTACTGTGAAAAATTTGTCACTTTTTTTTTCGCTTGCTACATGTCACACACTCATGTTACATGCTAGCCGTTTCAGAGTAATATGCACACATCATAACCATTCATTAAGTACTAGAGCATGTATCAAGAACAAGAAATTCTTTAGCCAACCACCTTATAATTATAAAATTCAGGGAATATGATATTTATATTATCTAATTTGTAGTCTATATTCAAAATTTTCTGGTCTTCCCATTAATTTCTTCATAGAATTTTTTCCCTTGATACAGGATCCAATCCAGAATTGCACAGCACATTTGGTTTTGTTTCTTTAATATCTTTCATTGGAGATAGTTCCTCAGCCTATCTTTGTCTTTTATGACATCAATAGTTTTGAAGAATACATTGCAGGATTTTTTTTGATACATTGTCCTTTATTCATAATTCAGTTTATCTTATGCATTTTTTTTTTTTTTTTTTGAGACAGAGTCTCACTCTGTTGCCCTGGCTAGAGTGAGTGCCGTGGCATCAGTCTAGCTCACAGCAATCTCAAGCTCCTGGGCTCAAGTGATCCTACTACCTCAGCCTCCCGAGTAGCTGGGACTACAGGCATGCGCCACCATGCATGGCTAATTTTTTCTATATATTTTTAGTTGTCCGGATAATTTCTTTGTATTTTTTTTTTTTTTTTTTAGTAGAGCCAGGGTCTCGGTCTTGCTCAGGCTGGTCTCGAACTCCTGAGCTCAAAAAATCCGCCTGCCTTGGCCTCCCAGAGTGCTAGGATTACAGGCGTGAGCCACCAAGCCCGGCCTCTTATGCATTTTTGACAAGACTAAAGGGATTGTCTTTAGTCTTAGTGTCTTAGTGTCACTTCTAGAGGCATATGATATCAATTTGCCCAGGTTCATTGTTAGCCTTGATTACTTGGTTTAGGTGGGGCTTCATTTGGAGTATCATTATAATAAAAATGGCAATGAAATTTTGAAATGTTCTTCTTTTACTTCTTATAAACTGAGTATAAATTTGCTCGTAGTTCATATAATTATTTAAAGTTAGTATTCCCCATAATTCTTCTGTTAGTGTTTTACTTATTTGGTCAACTAACATATCCTTTAGATATTCATTTATATAAAGGTTCACATTCCGTTGGTATAATTTTGTGTAACATGACTTATGAATTATAGGAGATATTTTTTGATACAGTACAGGTGCTAAATAAATCAATTTTAAAATAATTGCAGTATTTTCTGTCTAGAATAATATCTGCTTTTTAAAATTCTCTTTTTTATACCTGTAGGATTTTTTTCCCCTACTTGAAATGCTCCTCAATTTCCTTGTCTTCCTTCTTAATTGATGATAATGGCTCTAAATCCTACATTGTTCCTGATGTTCTATAACTCTTTAATATGTATTTTATGCCCATGTGAGATTTGAAGCTCCTTGTGGGAAGTATTTTATGTTGCTTTTTAATTTCCCACAATATGGAACAGATTTCTAGGCATATAGGAAGTAATTACTAATAGTATGTATTTGTTGGATGTAACTTTAAGAAACTCTTTAATGTAGGTAAACTACATTAAAGATACATAGTGAAGAAATAACTTTTTATATCACTTAAACGTCTAGCATTTTTGCTAATGTGTTTTAGCTAAAAAATATAACTTAATATGAAAATTGTGCTGGTTTTGTGTAGTGAATAAATTTATATGATATTGGGATTTCAGCAATAAACCATACATACACCTTTTGAATAATTACATTATTGCTAAAATGTTTCGCTATAAAAGTTCACTGCAGATGGTAGCCGAGCTGATGATATTATAATATTTGTTTTCTCCACTGTCATTCTAAAAATGGAATTAGCGTATTTATATCTTTTTTCAACATTACTTTATAGTTTAGCTTTGATTTTATTATATAAATGATATTGAGTTTTTAATAAACAGGGTTGACTATATCATACACATCAGTAATGCTAATATAAATATTGCCAAGAAGATTATAAACCATGGTGACTGACATATGAATAATGTTGATAGCAATATAAATAATGTGATACAATTTGAATAATGCTTATGGTAAAATCAACACTTTAGGACACTTTAAGTTTTGACCAATGGTAGAATTTTTAAAGTAGTTTATAAGACTTGGCCAAGTTTAATATTTGTGTAAATAATTAATCAAACTGGGGTTTTATGGCCACTGCAATGTTTATTTAAGAAGGGATGTGAGTTTTAAATTTACAATCTTAGATTTTAGTTTTTTGACTTGAAGTATAATTGGAAAACACAGCACCAATCTTTCTCTACTCTGTTAGTGAAAATAAAGGCTTGGTTCTATTTACTAAATTAGAACATTTTTTAAAAAATGAATATGTGTTTAGCCTAAGCCAATGTTTTTAAATTTATATATATATATATATTCAGGATATTATGGGGGTACAAACATTTTGGTTACATGTAATGCATTTGCCCTGCCCAAGCCAGGGCAAGCGTGTCCCTCCCCCATACAGTGCGGTCTGCTTCCATTAGTTGTGGATTTACACCCCCCCCTCCCCCCCACACACACTCTCTCCCTCTACTGGCACACAGTGAGTATTACTCCCAGGTGAACACCAGATCAGTTAGTGCCAGTTTGATGGCAGGTACACGTGGTGCATGCTTTTCCATCCTTGTGATACCTCACTTCAAAGGATGGACTCAGTCTCTATCCAGGATAATAGAAGAGGCGCTAGATCACTATTGTTTTTTGTGGTTGAGTAGTACTCCATGGTATACATATACCACATTTTATTAATTCACTCACGTATTCATGGGCAGTTGGGTTGTTTCCACATCTTTGCAATTGTGTTTTGTGCTGCTATAAACATTTGAGTGCAGATGTGTTTGGATTATAGAATGTCTTTTTTTCCTTTGGATAGCTGCTTAATAGTGGGATTGCTGGATTAAATGGTATTTCTATTTTTAGTTCTTTGAGGTGTCTCTAAATTACTTTCCATGGAGGTCGTACTAGTTTGCAGTCCCACCAGCAGTGTAAGAGTGTTCCTGTTTCTCCACATCCACGCCAGCATTTGTTTGTTTTTTCAGAACGTTTTCACATTTCTCTTGGTTACGTGTGCCCTGTTTCTAAAAGGGAATAGGGGGAATATCTAAATCTAAAGTGTAGCTGTCACATAATGAGACACTGTATGCTGTAGATCTGCACACTTAGATTATGCTTTTCTCTTTTAGATCTGAGAATTGATATCATATACCGTATTAATCTTTATTAAAGATACTTTGAGATCATGTTAGTATTATCTGAAGAAAACAACTTTTATATTTTTTAGTAAAATGCCCTCAAAATATGTTTTGGTAAAAATGATTTGAGGATGTTTTTGAAAATGCTGAATATCCTCATTTGATATTAGACAGTCTTTGCAAAAGATCATGTAAAATACCTTTAGTTACATGACCCTAATACAAAGTATCATATTTGTGACTGGATTTGTTTTGTGAGGACTATAAAATACTCATCAGGAATTGGCCTACTAAAAGAAAATACAGCTACAATATATATTGCTTAATTTTTTAGAATACTTCAGACAATTCCCAGTACATAGTAAGTATGCAAATAAAATTTGTACTGGTGTCTTTCCTTTTGTTACACTTGAAACATACAAAAAAGATGAGTGAAGTAGCTGTCATCCAGTTAAATACTGCTTCACAGTTGATAGTTTAATCAGAATCAGCTCTTCTAGAGTGGAATAGTTGGTATTTTTTATTATCTCTGATTGATTCTATAAATATGTTTTGTTAGTTTGCAGCAAGTACGTTGGATGATGTCAAGAATTCTGGCAGTAGTCAAGACAATTCTGTGCGAACTTCTGAAGTAGTTGCTCTTCACATTGATACAGAATGTGTTTCCATTACTCAGCAAGCTGTCACACCTCCTATGCAAATAAATGAAGACACATTTTCAGTAGAGAAAGCAAGGATAGAAAATGAAATGGACCCTTCAGATATTTCAAATGTGAGTGCTGCTAACTTGGTAAGAACAACTTATCAGAATTCTGAGTAAATATATTTAAGAGGCATGAACCCCAATAATAATAACTTATTTATTACTTTTTACTTTACAAAGCATTTTATATATGTTATTTTAACATTTTATTCTTATAGTAATCTTTTGAAATAGTTAAGATTCTTTTTGTTTTGTGGAGGAAGAAAGTGAGACTGCGAGAGTTAAAAACTTGTTCACAATCCTTCAGTTTATATGTGATTTGATCAAATGCTCTTTAGCCCAGCATTAAGAATCTAAACCAAGGCAACATCTCGTATTCTCAAAGATGGGAAATGGTGTCTGCTAGATTTAGTTTTAAAAACTGTTAACAGAGTACTCTTGATAGCTACTGTCAATTGCTTGAAGTTTGTCTCTAAGATGAGATTAATTTACCATCCCTATCCAAGAATCTCTAAGAATGCATTACTTTGTGATTATTTATAGGTTTATGTTTTTGGATGACTACTTATTTCTGCCCATCTCTTCCTATTGCTCATTTTAGTGTCAAGATACTTGACCTGGGAATAATTAGATCATGCTAACTTTGTTTAAAAAGTAACTTTTGAAAGAAATAAGCACATATTAAAAATTGAGAAAAATTAATTAAATTTTATTTTTTAAAAGGCCATTGTATACTATAATTTTTTCTACAACATAATGCCTTATGCTGAAAGATGCTATCAGTAGATGGTATTAGGCAAAATTGTACATCTCATAGAGATAGTAACAATAGATACAGAGGAAATTTAATATGGGTTGTTTAAGGGAAAATACTGGTTATAATAATTAGAAAAACAAATACTTAGATTCCTTTACTAAGGTAGGAAAATTTGTTCTTCATCTTGTGTCTTTTAATGATGAAAATTTTTAAAGATTGAACATAATTATGGTCAAATAAATAATGAGTTTAATGTATGGGGGAGAAATTGGTCATATTTATATTTTTCATTTTCATAGCTACATATATTAAATTGTTTATTTTGCAATTTCATTCCTCCAAAAAAAGAGGAAAATGGTCCCATAGTTAAATAAACATGAGATAATTACTTAAAAATTCTTGCCTCATTTTTATTTTGATCACATACATAATAAGCTTGTAGAATCATTAAATCTTTTAGTTATTTTGAAGGTCAAATTTACATAGCCAAAAGAGAATAAATTCTGCAAATATGAATATTAGTGGAATTTTAACTAAACCAAGATTTAAAAAAATTTTTTTTGATTTGTCAGAGACACTTACAGGTTGCTCTAGATAAGTCCCTTGTTGTTTAGTTTCTAAGTGGAGAATTATAGAGAATTCCTGCAGTGATGAGAGAACTGTTATTTTATTTCTCATTACGGTGTTGTCACATAGCTGGTTAAAGTTCAAAAAAATTATCTGCACTTATTTAACAGACATTTTGGCAAAAAATGACTGTCAGAACTTTTCGAGGTCAACTTTTGCCAACATTAGAAAAATATGTTATAAAACCCAGCTTCCATTGAACTAATATTTTAGACTTACTAACATTTCAAATTTATAGTGAAAATTTGGAAATGTTCAAAATAATGATATATGCAGTTATTTGTTTGCATTTCACTGTGTGAAATAGCTAAAGTTTTGTAAGGTTGATTGAATTACTGTTTCATCTATGAAACTCTACTCTTAGGTTAGAATCTTTTCAGGTCTTCAGATAGTAGTAGAAATGTTACATTCTGGAGAAGATAAAATTGAGAGAGGAAGTAGAGAAGGTGTACATGAGAGCTTACTTTCTGTGAATTAAAATATATTAAACTTTAATATTTAGATTTTATTAATAATTATCGTTATAATGTTTTGTGGCAAATTGACAACAGTTAATTTCTATAGTGTTTTTGGATTTATAGAGAAGAGCTTAGGATACACAGAAATAGTCTCTCCTTTAAACTTATTCACCCCATTGTATTCCCCAGGGACAACCGTTGTATGTTGTGGGGTACAGGGCGTGTTTGCAGAGGGGAAGCTTTACAGAGATGCCAATGCTCAGGCTCTACTCCAGAGCACATATCTAAAGTGGGGCTCAATTATTTATATTTTTTAATGCCATTATTGAAGTTATAGTTGGTTTACAGTAGATGTTACATATTTAATGTATACGAATTGATAAATTTTGACCTATGTTTACACCTATGAAACCATCATTATAATCAAGATAATAAACATATTGATTGCCCCCAAAAGATTTCCTCTTCTTTTTAATTCTTCCTTCCTGCCCTTCCCTGTCCCCATTTCTCAGGTAAACACTGTTCTGCTTTATTTCACTGTATATTAGTTTGCATTTTCAGAATTTCATATAAATTGAATTGTGTAATCTTTGCTTGGCTTCTTTGACTCAGCATACTTATTTTGAGATTCATCCATGTTTAAGTTAATAGTTCATTCTTTTCGTTGTCTTTACTGTGGTATTCTGTCGTATGCATGTAACACAATATGTTTATTCATTTAATTGCCTACAGACATTTGAGTTCCTTCTAGTTTTTTTGTTATGAATAAAAATGCCATGAATATTTGTGTACACTTATTTGTGTGAACATGTTTTCATTTCTGGATCTATTTCCTTTTTAAAAAAATAATTTTATTTAGATATAATTTGCATATAATACAATTCATCCATTTAAAGTTTACTCCTAAGTGCTTTTTAGTTCATAGAGTTGTGCAACCATGAGCATAATCAGTTTTAGAACACTTTCATTACTCCAAAAAGAAACCCAGTGCCCATTAGTAGTCACTCCCTTTTACTCACCCCCGCCCTTCCAGCTCTAGACAACCACTAATCTGCTTTCTGTTTGTATAGTTTTGCCTGTTTTGGACATTTCCTAGAAATGGAATAAAATATGTGGTCATTTGTGACTGGCTTCTTTCACTTAACATGTTTTAAAGGTTTATCCATGCTTTAGCTTGTTGTACGTCATTCCTTTTTATGGCCATGTTGTATTCCACCCTATAAATATACCATGTTCTATTTATCCATTCATCAGTTGATGGACATTTAGGTTGTTCCCACTATTTGGCTGTTATGAATAATGCTGTTTTAAATATTTGTATACACGTTTTTATATGGACACATGTTTTTATTTCTCTTGAATATATATCTAGGAATGGAATGGCTGGGTCATGTAAACTCTATGTTTTACCTTTTGAGGAACTGTCAGACTGTTTTCCAAAGTGGTCACACCATTTTACATTCTCTTTATGTTTATTTTCTTTTGCAATTCTATCAGTTTTTGCTTCATATATTTTGAAGCTTCGTTAGGTCCATAAACATTTAGGATTGCTTTGTCATCTTGATGAATTGACCCTTTTACTATTATGAAATGACCTAGTTTATACCTGGTGATATTTTTTGCTCTGAAATTTGTGTCTCATGTTAACACTTCAACTTTCTTTTGATAAATGTGAATGTTTTACTTGTAATCTGTTTGTGTTTTTATATTTACATTAGATTTCTCATGAGAAGCATATGATCAGTCTTATTTTTGATCCAATTTGATAATCTCTGCCCATTAATTGGGGTGTTTAGACTATTTACATATAATGTGATTATTGATATGGTTTGTTTAAATCTACCATCTTACTGTATGTTTTCTCTTTCAACCACATGCTCTTCATTCCCTCTTTTGTTGTTTATAATTTCATTTTATCTCTTTTTTTTTGGCTCATTAACCATAACTCTTTGTTCTTTCACTGTTTAATTTAGGATTTATAGTATACATATTTAGCTTCTCATGGGGGTTTATTAATGATTCTCGTGCATATTGTATTACTTCTAATGCACATTAAGTTAGGTATTTATATGTTCAGAAAGTATCATCACCATTACAGCATATATTCTTTCCATATTCCTATTATAGTATACTATTTTTTTTTATATTTAGTGAGTGGATTTGCTCTGTAATGTCTTACATTTTGGCACTCAAATGAAATTCATACTTTATCATTAATACTGCCTATTATTTATATAACTTCACAGTTTATCATACATAGCAGTCTGGTAAAGAAGGTAAGTCATGGATTATTGTTCCATTTTATGGACTACCAAATAGGTTCTTGGTTTTAAGAAATTTCTAAATCACACAGCTAGTAAGTGGTTGTGCCTTTATTGGACCCCAGGTTTTATGATTCTAGATCAATGCTATTTTAAGTATACCATTGAGTTCATGTTTAGAACATAAACAGATGATTATTTACCTTTCTAGTCCAGTGATGATTTTTCTTATTATTTGTTTTTAACTTTATAGTCCATGGCAGAAGTCCTTGCTAAAAAAGAAGAGCTAGCAGATCGTCTAGAAAAGGCCAATGAAGAAGCCATTGCAAGTGCTATTGCTGAAGAAGAACAGTTAACTAGAGAAATTGAAGCTGAAGAAAACAATGATATTAACATTGAAACTGACAACGACAGTGATTTTTCTGTGAGCCTTTAGAATTTTTGACATAATTGTTTAAAAATTTTATTTAGAAATGAAATTATTAGGGCCAGGAAGACTTAGAATCCCATCTAGTCCTATTTGAAATTATTTATTTAAAAACCATTCTCTATTATTATTCTCAGAGTGATATAGACTTACATGATAAACAATACCAAATCTTTTTTTTAACACTTTTCTATTACTAAGTATTTTCATTTATGATGCAATTGACAAGTTGGAAGTTGTTATTCTCATTTTACCAGTCAAGAAATTGAGTCTCACAGAAAGTAAGAACTCAGTATTACTCAGATTATAATTTGTAGAGACTAAAGAAGAATCTAAGGTATTTTACTTTTTGTATTTTACTAACAAAAAGCAAATGATACACTGCCTCTGTTACTGAGTGCTTAGGATATATATGTTCATAATGGGAATTTGTTAAAGAATATAAGTAACTGTAAATGTTTTACATATTGTTCTATTAAATTTTAATGCCCAACAAATAATCTTGATCTCTTTAATATGTGCTTTGTATGTGTTAATGTTTATGTAGTAATAGTATAAGTCCAGTACATTTCTTTTTTTTTTTTTTAACTAATAAGATACAGTTGTATTAAGGCTAATTACACAATCAACTGATGTCATGAAAGCTATTGACATTAAAAAATAGGTTACTTTTATGTTTAGTCAAAACAGCAATTGCCTTTCATTTAAAATAGGAACACTTATTGTTATTGTTGGCTTTAAAAACCTCCTTTTTGGATATAGGAACATAACAAGTGGAAGAAAGAAATGAAATTCAAACACGGTTTTGTTTTTTATGATGTGGGAAAATTTCTCATTACCCTTAGTTTTATTTCTGTATCAGTAAAACACAGGAGTTTATTCATTTTTCAGATGAATGTTGAGATAAGAAATGAACTTTAAGTAGTTACTGTATGTCTGTAAACTAAGTACATTTCTTTTTATGTTTACTCTATTTGTCTCTACTATTAATGGCTAGTAGGCTATTAAAATGTGTAGGCTGTGATATTTTAATTTGGTAATTATTGTGATTATATAAGGTATGTAGCTTTTTTTTGGTTTTCAACTGTTGATTAAATGAAATTTATTAACAGATAATGAAAATTTCATGTATAGTTCATTTTTAAGGTTATAGTTGTGTTCAAAGATTCATTTTTCCATTTCCCTTATTACATTTTAGGCCAGCATGGGCAGTGGGAGTGTATCTTTCTGTGGTATGTCTATGGACTGGAACGATGTCCTTGCAGATTATGAAGGTATTGTGTGTGTGTGTGTGTGTGTGTGTGTGTGTGTGTGTGTGTGTGTATATTTGGCATGTAGGTACAATGGGATAAAATACATTATCTTGTTTCATAGAGTTTCTGTGTAAAATAAATAATTTGTAGTGAGAATGCTGTTGCCTTTTAAAAGTTTGTTCTTAAATGCTTTTATAGATCTATGTGGTTAAACAATCAGTGGTTTTCTTTTATTTGAACAGCTCGTGAATCTTGGCGCCAGAATACATCCTGGGGAGATATTGTAGAAGAGGAACCTGCTAGACCTCCAGGGCATGGAATTCACATGCACGAAAAACTTTCTTCACCATCTCGTAAAAGGTCTGGCCTTTGGAAATTAATTTGAAATGTTTTACGGGAGGGAAACCAGCCATTCTTGACTATAAAGCAGGATTGTTACAAGATCCGTGTAGGCACATTCCTTCAGGACAGTTTCAGATTCACCGAAAAGTGACAAGGCTTTCCTGAAATGGGAGGCCAAGATTGGCTTTGTATATTTTAAGAATTTTGAAACCTAAAGAAAACATTTTTGGCCTAATCATGTAAACATTTGTGTCTTTTGTTCATTTGTTTATATTAACAGAACAATTGCAGAATCTAAGAAGAAACATGAAGAAAAACAAATGAAAGCACAGCAGCTAAGGGAAAAGTTACGTGAAGAGAAAACATTAAAGCTTCAGAAATTATTAGAAAGGGTAAGTGTTTTTTTTTAAATTATGATAGTCTTAAATTTGTGGGCTTATTTTCAAGTAGACTTTTTAGTCTGGTCTGAGAGAAGCTAAAACAGACGTTAAATTTGCTAAGAAATAAGGCATTTCTATCTATTGAATTGCAGAATTAACGGTAAAAAAAGTTTTCCTGCCTAAATTATCTAGTAAATTGATATTTTACAGGGTTGGCATGGATTATTGAAGCTGTACTTTGTTTTTTGCCATTTTTGTTGGAGGGTTTCCTTCAGGAGGCTTGTCTAAAGTGTAGAATGACCTGGTAGGATGCTTTTGAGCTTAAGATTATCAGGTTTCTGGTATGTGTCTGCCTGTGGCCAGCTCTGGTCCTTGGTGTCAGTTCCGGTTTTTAATACAGTACGTGTGCCTGTGGCCAGCGTGTGTCTCTGGCAGGGGCACAAACTACTGCTCTGGCCCATAGTTGTTGTCAATACATGTCCACATACTGCCAGCCCAATTGCAATGTGAGCACATAGCTACGGTTTGTGCTGGCCCCCGTTGCCACATGCGTGCCTGCAGCCAAACTTCCCCTAGCCTGCTACCACATGCCTCAGCTCCCTCCTATCCAGGTGTGCTCACTCTTCAACAGAGAGGCACTGCTGAGGATCCCAGCAGCCTTCACAGCCATTGCAGAAACGAGGCAGCTTCTGTAGGCAAGGACCGCACAGTTACTGATTTTGTCAGTCCCAGCTCCCTGAGTTGCCATGCCACTGCACACCTTCAGACCTGAAACTGTTGCACTTCCCTGCACTTGGCACCCTGTGTGCCACTAGGCCTAGGGCAACAATATACTCTTTCTGCATTCCCCCCAAGTTGGTGTCCCCATCCAAGTGGCTGCTTTTCCTTACTGAAGCCAGTCCATGAAGACTGGACAAAGTGACTCCTTCCTCAAATGTATAGATAGCAATGCAAGGATACAAGGAACAAGAAAAATCAGGAAAACACGAAACCACCTAGGTAATGAAATGTATTTCCAGTAGGCAACCCAAACAAATGGAGATCCAGGCATTGCTTGAGAAACTATTCGAAACAACCTGTTCAATAGAAGGTCAGTGAGCTATAAGAGAGCACAGATAGATAATTTAGCAAAATCAAGAAAACAGTAAAATAACCAAATGTGACGTTCAAGAAAGAGAAGCCGTAGAAAAGAAGAAAACAAATTCTAAAGCTGAAGAATACAATAAATAAACTAAAAAATATAATAGAAAGCTTCAACAGCAGACACTCAAGCAGAAGAAAGAATCAGAGAACCCAAAGACAGATGGAAAGAGGCTTAGAGCTTTTTTAAAGAAATAATGACCAAAAACTTCTCAAATCTGGAGAGGTTAATAGATATCCAGACTCAACCTCATAGAACTCCAAATAGGTTGAAGATAAAGAAGCCTACACCAAGGCCGGGCACAGTGGCTCACACCTGATTCTTAGCACTTTGGGAGGCCAAAGCAGGAGAACTGCTTGAGGTCAGGAGTTCAAGACCAGCCTGAGCAAGAGCAAGACCACCATCTCTATAAAAAATAGAAAAATTAGCCGTGTATGGTGGCGCGTGCCTGTAGTCCCAGATACTCCTGAGGCTGAGGCAGGAGGATTGCTTGAGCCCATGAGTTTGAGGTTGCAATGAGCGGTGATGACACCACTGCACTTCAGCCTGGGCACCAGAGCGAGACCCTGCCTCAAAAAAAAAAAAAATCTAGACTGGTTGTTCTCTAAATCTAGTCACAGATATCATCCTGGGATCACCAGGGATGGAAAAAAATATTCTAAGCAAGTAGAAACCAAAAGTGAGCAGAGGTAGCTATTCTCATATCAGATAGAATATACTTTAAATCAACAATGGTAAAAAAAAATACAAAGATGGTCATTATATAATGATAAAGGGAGCAATTCAGCAAGAAGATGTAGCAATCCTAAATATATATGCATCTAACAAATAGCTCCCAGATTCATAAAACAAATTCTACTAGTTCTAAACAAAGAAATACCAGCCGGGTACTTCAGTACTCCACTGACAGAACTGGACAGGTCGTTGAGGCAGAATGCATGAAAAAAGGCTCAACACCAACCACTAATTATTAGGGAAATGCAAATTAAAACCACAATGAGATACCACCTTACTCCTGTCAGAATACCCATTATTAAAAAGTCAAAAAACAATAGATGTTGGTGTGGGTACAATGAAAAAGAAATGCTTACCAACTGTTGGTGGGAATGTAAACTAGTAAAACTGCTGTGGAAAACAGTATGGAGATTTCTGAAAGAACTAAAAGTAGACCCACCATTTGATCCAGCAGTCCCACTACTGGGTATCTATCCAAAGGAAAAGAAGTCTTTATACCAAAAAGGCACCTGCACCTGAATGTTCATTGCAGCACAATTCACAGTTTGAAAGATATGGAACCAACCTAAGGTGCCCATCAGCTGATGAGTAGGTAAGGAAAGTGTGAGATATGTGTGTGTATGTGCACACACACCGTGGAGAACTACTCGCCACAGAAAGAAAAGAAATAATGTCTTTTGCAGTAACTTGAATGAAACCGGAGACCATTATCTTAAGTGAAGTATGTCAGGAATGGAAAAACAAATACTGTTTGTTCTCACTTATAAGTGGGAGCTAAATGAGGGATATATATGGTCACAAAGAGATGTGATGGACATTGGAAGCTAAGAACGGGGGAGGCTGTGAGGGACGGAAGCATGAAAATCTGTCTGTCAGGTACAGTATACACCATTTGGTGATGGGTATGCTTAAAGCCCTGACTTTAGCATAATACAATTCATTTATGTAACAAAGACACTTGTACTCCCTGTATTTTTTCAAATAAAAAAAAATAGATGATCATAACCACAAAGGCAAAATCTACTGTAGATACACAAAAGGTAAAGGGAAAGAAGTCAGACCAAACCATTACCAATAAAAAAATCAATCAAATAACAAAAGAAGATAGTAGTAGAGGAAGAGAGGAACAAAAATATAGCAAAACAGAAAATACATAACAAAATGACAATAGTAAGTCCTTTACTCATCAGTAATTATTTTAAGTGTAAATGTTTTAAACTCTGTACCCAATCAAAAGACATAGAGTGGCCAAATTAATAGAAGAGACTGTATGCAACCATTTGCTGTCTGTAAGAGACTCATGTAAGCTAAATGTGAAGGAATGGAAAAAGATATTCCATGGAAATTATAACCAAAAGAAAGCAGAGGTGGCTATACTCTTATCAGACAAAATAGATTTTAAGTCCAAAACTGTTCCTAGAGAGAAAGAAGGTCATTAAATAATGATAAAAGTGTCAATTCAGTAGCAAGATATAACAATCGTAAATATATATGCTTCTAGCATTAGAGCACCTAAATATATAAAACAAATATTGGCAGATCTGAAGGGAGTAATTGATAGCAATACAATAACTGTAGGAGACTTCAATATCCCACTTTCAATAATGGAGAGAACTTCTAGGTAGAAAATCAATAAGGAAACAACTGACTTGAACAACCAGCATCCATCCTGAGGATATCCAGGAAACCATGAACAGTAGCCTCATTAGAATAGTAGATGCTCCTATCACCCAGCAAATTGTAAGGGATTTAGTAGCTCTTTGTCAGACACTCCTATCACTCAAGAAATTATGAAGATCTTAGAAGCTCTGTGTCAGAAACTGGAGTTAAAGACCAAATACTAAACAAAAGATTCTCATAGTGCTTCTATCTAAAGAGCTCTTTGAGGAGTCAGGGACAGAGACAAATATATGTATATTTCTTATTATTTCATAAAAGTGAGGTGGTTGAGTTGATAACCTTTTCCATCTGGCTGCTAGTTTGTATCCTTTAAAATTTCTTTTGTAATAAATCAGCAATAGTAAGTAAAGTGTTTCCTTGAGTTCTGTTGGCCACTCTAGCAAATTAGTCAAATTTGAGGAGGGAGTTGTGGGACCCCATAGTTTACAGCCACTTTGCCATAAGTACAGGTCAGAACGTGGGACTTGTGATTGGTATCTGAAGTGCGGGGCAGTCTTACGGGACTGAGCCCTTAACCTGTGAGACCGGGTAGATAATGTCAGAATTGAATTGAATTATAGGACAGCCAGCTGGTGTCAGAGAAATGGTCAGTGTGGGAAAAACCACACAGGCATGTGGGAAGAGGCTCAGCATTTGTAATCATCAGGAAAATGCAAATCAAAAGTGCAGTGAGATAGTACCTCATGTCTGTTAGGATAGCTATTATCAAAATGACAAAAGGCAAGTGTTGGGGAGGATGTGAAGAAAAAGGAATCTTTGTATGTTTCTGGTGGGAATTTAAATTAGTACAGCTGTTATGGTAAGAAATACGGAGTTTCCTCAAGAAATTTAAATAGAATCTACATATGATCCAGCAACCCAGAGGAATTAAAATCAGGGTCATGTAGAGATATCTGCACTCTTACTGTAGTATTATTCATAATAATCAAGATATGGAAACAATTGAACACATTGACTGCCACCGTGGGGAAAAAAAAGTTTTCCTTGGGGCCATGGTGTTTTATGATGAAAATAGAATAAAAACTTTGAAAACAAAATTATCATTTCTGATTTAATGAAAAATGTTGTTTTTTATTGTTTTTTGTGTGTGAGTTATATGCAACTTGAAAAATAGTTCACAAGACTCCCAGGGTAGAGAGACGTGTGAGTTACATATGCTTCACAAGGCTCCGGGCTCACAACTAGTGTGAGTTAAATAAAACTCACATGGCAGGTCATGTGTTAAGAATCTGCTCATGGATAAATGGATAAAGAAAATGTGGTGTAAATGTGAATGTGTGTGTATATATACATATATGTAATGGGATATTATCCAGCCTTAAAAAGAATGAAATTCTGCCATGTGTGACAACATGGGTAGAGCTAAAGAATATTAAGCTAAGAGAAATAATCAAGACACACAGAGAGAAATACTAACTACATGGTCCCACTTATATGTGGAATCTAAAATAGATTCGCAGAAGCAGAGAGTAGAATGATGGATGCCAGGGGCTAGGGGAGGAGGAGGAGGAGTGATATTGGTCACAGGGTAAAGAGTTTGAATTATGCATGGTGAATAATTTCTATTGATTGAATGTACAGCATCATGACTACAGTTAACAAAAAAAACCCGAAACACCATAGGTAAAGTTGGATATATTCTTTAAATTTGAAGGTCTTTTTCACTAGAAAATCTATTAATGTAATGGGATATAAACTGATTAAAAGAGAAAAAGACCATTATTTTTAACAAAATTTTAGTATTTTTAACAATGAAAAAAGATTATCAGGTTTGAATAAGTGGGGCTCTAATTATCTTTACAGAGAGAGTCTTTGTGTATTTAGAGCAGTGTAACTGTTGATCAGTGTGGTAGTTCAAATCCTGATTTTATCATATAACAAGCTATGATATGCTGGGTAAGTTATGTAACATTATTGCGTTTCAGTTTCTTTATCTGAAAAATGGCAATTATAATTATTAACCTATTATGCATAAATAAGGCAAGTATATAAAACAGTAGCATAGTGCTAGGATGGATGTTGCTCAATACATGGTCACTGTTCTTGTTACTTTCACACTGCAGGCGTAGGAGAGTACTATGTTAGTTATCTGTGCTGTGTTGCAGATGACTTCAGAACTTAAGCTTAAAAGAGCAAACATCAGCTCACAGTTTCTGTGGGAAAGGAAATCAGGAGTGGCTTCCCTAGTGATTCTGGGTCTCTAATGAAGTTTTAGTCAAGCTATCAGTCAGGGTAATAGTCATCTGGGGCTGGAGGATCCACTTCCAAACTCACTTGTGCAGTTATTTGCAGGCCTCAGTTCCTCTCTGGCTGTTGGCTGGAAACCTCAGTTCCTTGCCCTGTGTGCCCTTCTACAACTCAAGTGTCTTCATGACATGGCCAGTGGTTTCCCCATAGAAAATAATCAGAGAGCGGGGGGCGAGAGAGAGAGAGAGTGAATAAGAGAAGAGAGTTGATAAAATGGAAGCTGCACTGTCTTTTATATCATCTCTTTTGATCGCAATCCTGACACAAGGGAGGAGATTACACAAGGACCTGAATACCAGGTGGCTTAGATCACTGGGCACCGTCTCTGGGGCTGCATACTACAAGCGTCTCACACGGTGTGACAAAAGATGTGAACTTTTTTGTTAGCTTCTGTTACTAGAAAGGAATATTAATATGCATAGGTTAAGCATGTTATTTGCATTACTTTGAATGTGTGGTTTAATTTGGGAGAGATAGTTGGACCAAGTAATCTGAATATTTATAAAAATGAGTTAGGTAGCACAAAATTCTCTTTAGTAAAATAGTAGAGTTCACTGAAACTGGAAGAAATTCTGTGATTTTTCATTTTACCTGAATCTCAAGAATTTGTTATTTAGAATGAATAGATTAGATATGAAGAGCAATCTCTATGTTTTGGGGTTCTATAAGAGTTAATATGTTTGATTTTTAGCTTAAGAGAAATGCTCTAACACAACCACATTTCTTTTCTTACTGTGTTTTTTAATACAACTAAAATTACATAATATATTTTCTTATTATATAATATGATCTCCAGGTATTTATGCAAATAAATCATAGATTTTGAAAGTACACAAGACTTTAGATGTTCTCTCATTATATTTCTCATCAATGTAGGTATCCCTTCAATTAATTTTAATGGTAAAATTCCACCTTCCATTGTTCGTTAGGTAATTATTTGCATATATGATCTTACCTGATCACTACAGTAACTCTGTGAGGTACCCAAGGCAGGTATTGATTCCCATTTTACAGATGCGAAGACAATCTAGGAGAGGCAGAGTGTTGTTTTCAGTGTCACACAACCAATAATTTACAGATCTTAGGCTTTAAGGACCTGTCCTCTGGCTGCTAATACAGTGCTGTTTCTGCATTATACTTTTTTTCAATGGTTCAGCACATAATTTTTTAGATAAAATTCAACTTAAATAACAGGTTTTTTTCTACTCATACTGATCCAACTTCTGATTTTCTATAATTTATTTTCATTGGTACTGAGTCTTATTTCCTGGAGCATGGAACGAGTCTTTTACTTTTTCTGTTTGCTATTGTTTTAATGATATAAAGGCAATTATTTCTATCTATATTCTGTAGGCGGTGCCCTCTCTGTAACTTCAGACAATGTTTCTTAGGCAAATAATGTGATTTTTTTCATTTTCCAGTTTTTAGGGTTAAATTTCTTGTTTTTCTTGAATGTGGGTAATATTACAGAGACATTAAGGTTTATAAGGTTAAGAAATATACACTATGTTCATTTTAAGTATACTCACGGTGCAGTGCAATGATGATAAATACTTCTATAGAGCCATGTCTAATCTATTCTAAGAGTTTTACATGCATTAACTCAATCTTCAAAATAATTCTCTGAGTTAGGTACTATTCTTATTACTCACTATTTATAGATAGGGAAATGCAGACATAAGCTTAAAATGTTACGTGGCCAATGTAGAATATGAATTCAGGTAGTCTGGCTTTAGAGTTCATGTCCTTAATTATTAGTCATGCAACTGTAGGTCTTTCCAGGCTTAGACTTTATGTTTCATAAACCATTTACCTATTTGTACTTCTGTTAAATGATTGTGTTTGTTGAAATTAATGATGTGATAATTCACTGTGCATAGGAGAAGGATGTCCGGAAGTGGAAGGAAGAATTACTAGATCAACGACGTAGGATGATGGAAGAGAAATTACTTCATGCTGAATTTAAACGAGAGGTGCAATTACAAGCAATTGTGAAAAAAGCACAAGAGGAAGAAGCTAAGGTATTTATAGGTGCTTTAAACATTGAATTAATTACCTATGTACTTTTTAAAATTGTTACGTAATAGTAATAGAGGGTAATGTTTATCAAGTTCCAAAATAACAGCATTTTACAGGCTCATTTAAAACTTCCTAGGTGCAATATTTTACTTTATTTCTATAATAATCCTGAGTCATATATTAGTTCTTTTACAACTCTATTGAAGTATAATTGACAGAGAATAAGCAGCACATATGTAAACTATTCAATTTGGTGAGTTTTGACGTGTGTATATATATTCCTGAAACAATTAGTACAATGAACATAATAAACAGTTCCTCTTTGTAACTCATTTCTTCTTCCAGGTCTGTTACCATGCAATTGCTCATCTGCTTTCTGTCACTATAGATGTTTGCATTTTCTAGAACTTTATATGCATGGAGTCATACAGTATATACTCTTTCCTCTGGCTTCTTTCACTCCGCGTAATTATTTTGTATTTCATTTATCCTGTTGTGTGTATCAGTAATTCCTCCCTTTTCATTGCTGAGAGGTATGTCATTGTATGGAAATACCATATTTTGTTAATTCAGTCACCTGTTGATGGATATTTGTTTTCTTTCCAGTTTTTGTCTATTACAAATATAGTTGCTGTGGCAATTTGTGTATTTAATACAAATCTTTGTGCTTTCTTTTTTCTTTTGTAAATACCTAGGAGTAGCTTGGCAGAGTCTTACGATAGTTCATGTTTAACTTGTAGAAAAACAGTTTTTCGTACTGGTTAAAGTATTTTACATCCCCACCAGGAGTAAATAAGAGTTCTAGTTATGTCATATTCTGACCATAACTTGACACAGTTGCACATTTAAATTTTAGTCGTTTCATTTTAGTATATGTATAGTGTCTCGTGGTTTTTTCCCAATTTTTTTATTGTGGGAAAAATGCACATAACATAAAATTTACCATCTGAACCATTAGTAAGTATACAGTTCAGTGGTATTCAATGCATTGATAATGTTATACAACCATCACCACCATCCATACCCATAACTCTTTTCGTCTTATGAAACTGAAAATCTATACCCATTAAATAATAACTCCTCATTTCCGCTTTCCACCCAGCCCTTGGCAGCTGTCATTCTACTTTGTAGTTCTATGATTTTGACTACTCTAAGTACCTCATGTAAGTGGGATCATATGGTATTTGTCTTTTTGTAGCTGGCTTACTGCACTTAATAATGTCTTCAAGGACCTCAATGTTGTAGCATATGTCAGAATTTCCTTCCTTTTGCAGGCGGGCTAATACTCCATTGTGTCTATGTACCACATTTTGCTTATCCATTTGTCCATCGCTGGACACTTGAGTTGCTACCACATTTTAGTTGTTGGGAACAATGCTGCAATAAACTTGGGTTCACAAATATCCTCTTGAGTCCCTGCTTTTAATTCTTTTGGATATATACTCAGAAGTGGAATGGCTGGATTAAATGGTAATTCTGTTTCTAATTTTTTGAGGAACCATTATTCTGTTTTCCTCAGCAGCTGCATGATTTTTCATTCCCGCCAACAATGCACAAGGTTTTCAATGACTCCATATCCAACTCTCGTTATTTTCTGGGTTTCTTTGATGGTAGCCATCTTAATGTGCATGAGGCATCTCATTGTAGTTTTGATTTGCATTTCTCTAACAATTTGTAACGTTGAGCATCTTTTCATGTGCTTATTGGTCATTCGTGTATCTTCTTTGGAGAAATGTCTAGTCAAGTCCTTTGTCCATTTTTGAATTGGGCTTTTTGGTTTTTGTTGTTGAGTTTTAGGAGTTTTCTGTATATTCTGTATATCAATGTCTTATCAAATATATGATTTACAAATATTTTCTCCCATTTTGTGGATTGCCTTCTTACTTTGTTGATAGTATCTTCAGATGCGCAAAATGTTCTAATTTTCATGAAGTCTAGTTAGTCTAGTTTTTCTTTTGTTGCCAGTACCTTTGTTGTCATATCCAAGAAATCATTGCAGAATCCAGTGTTCTGACACTTTCATCCTATGTGTTCTTCTAAGAGTTTTATAGCCTTAGCTCTTACATGTAGCTCTTTGATCCATTTTGAGTCAGTGGTATTGTGTGTGTGTGTATGTGTGTATTTGGCACACAAAAACAAAAAAAAACTGCATTAGCCGTGATTATCACAAGCTTTTCCTCTATTAGTAATTTGGGGTTTTACCATCTTTATTCCATTCCATGAATTTTCTAATTTAATTAATCCCGTGATGGTGTTACTCTTTTTTTTTTTGTTTTTTTTTTTTAGATAGGGTCTCACTGTGTTACCCAGGCTGGAGTGCAGTGGCGCCATCATAGTTCACTGCAACCTCAAATTCCTGGGTTCAAGTGATCTTTCTGCCTCAGCCTCTCAAGTATCTGGGACTATAGGCTCACACCACTGCACTTGGCTAAGTTCTCTATTTTTAGTAGAGATGGGTCTTGCCTTGCTCAGGCTGGTCTCGAACTCCTGAGCTCAAGTGATCCTCCCACCTCAGCCTCCTAGATTGCTAGGATTGCAGCCTTGAGCCACCACGCCAGGCTGATAGTGTTACTTTTGTCCTGGTTGTTTCCTTAGGTCTCTAATAATCACCCTTGATTTTATCATTACAATAGCTCTCCTTTATTCACAATTTCACTTTTTGTGGTTTCAGTTACCCACGGTCAACCACAGTCCAAAAATATTATTAATAAATGGAAAAATCCAGAAATAAACAATTCATGAATTTTAGATTGCACAATGTTCTCAGTAGCATGATGAAATCTCATGCAGTCCCATCCAGGATGTGAATCATTTATTCCTTTGTCCAGCATATCCAGGCTGTATGCACTACCTACCTGTTAGTTGGTTAAGTAACTGTTTTGGTTATCAGATTGACCTTTGTATCACAGTGCTCATGTTCAAGTAACCCTTATTTTACTTAATAATGGCCTCAAAGCAGAAGAGGAGTGATGCTAGCAATTTGGAAATGCCAAAGAAAAGCCACAAAGTGCCTCCTTTAAGGGGAAAGGTGAAAGTTCTTGACTTAATAAGGAAAGAAAAGAAATTTTATGTTGAGTTTGCTAAGATGTACAGTAAGAACGAGTCTTCTATCTGTGAAATTGTGAAGAAGGAAAAAGAAATTTGTGCAACATATGTATAGTCGTCCACCAGTATCTGTGCAGGATTGGTTCCAGGACCCCCTGCAGATAACCAAGATCCACGGGTGCTCTAGTCCCTTATATAAAATGGTGTGTTATCTGCATATAACCCATGCACATCCTCCTGTATGCTTTAAGTCATCTCTAGGTTACTTATAGTACCTAATACAATGTAAATGCTATGCAATAGTTATCGTACTGTATTGTTTAGGGAATTATTACAAGAAAAAAGGTCTGTACAGGTAGACTTCATTTTATTGTGCTTCACTTTATTTTGCCTCACAGATACTGTGTTTTTTACAAATGGAAGGTTTGTGGCAACCCTGTGTTGAGCAAGTTTATTGGCACCATTTTTCCAACTCTGTGTGCTCACCTTGTGTCTCTGTGTTACATTTTGGTTATTATCATAACATTTCAAATGTTTAAATCATATCTATTATGGTGATCTGTGATCAGTGATCTTCGATGTTGTGATTAATATTATAATTGTTTTGAGGCACCACAGACCAGGCTCATATAAGACAATGGACTTAATAAACGTTCTGTGTGTTCTGACTGCTACACTGACCCAGCCATTACCCTGTCTCCTTCTCCCCAGGCCTCCTTATTCCCTGAGACACAACAATATTGAAATTAGGCCAATTAATAATGCTACAGAGGCCTCTAAATGTTGAAGTGAAAGAATCACACATATCTCTCACTTTAAATCAAAAGCTAGAAATGGTAAGCTTAGTGAGGACGGCATGTTGAAAGCCAAGATAGCCTGAAAGCCAAGTTGTAAAGGCAAAGGAAAAGTTCTTGAAGAAGATTAAAAGTGCTACTCCAGTGAACACACAAATGATAAGAAAGCAGAACAGCCTTATTGCTGATATGGACAAAGTTTTGGTGGTCTAGATAGAAGATCACACCACCCATAACATTCCCTTAAGCCAAAGCCTAATTCAGAGCAAGACTCTAACTCTCTTCAATTCTGTGAAGGCTGAGAGAGGTAAGGAAGCTGCAGAAGAAAAGTTGGAAGCTAGCAGAGTTTGGTTCATGAGGTTTAACAAAAGAAGCTATGTCTCTCTATAACACAAATGTGCAACGTGAGGCAAGTGCTGTTTTAGAAGCTGCGGCAAGTTATCTAGAAGATCTAGCTAAGATACTTGATGAAGGTGGCTATACTAAACAGATTTTAAATTTAGATGAAACAGCTTTCTATTGGGAGAAGATGCCATCTAGGAATTTTCTAGCTAGATAGGAGAAGTCAAAGCCTGGCTTCAAAGCTTCAAAGGACAGGCTGACTCTCTTGTTAGGAGATAATGCAACTAGTTTAGGTTGAAGCCAATGCTCATTTATCATTCTGAAAGTCCTAGGATCCTTATAAGAATACAGCTAAATCTATGCCGTGCTCTATAAATGGATCAGCAAAGCCTGGATGACAGCATATCTGTTTACAGCATGGTTTACTGAATGTTTTGAGCCTGCTGTTGAGACCTACTGCTCAATAAAAAGCACTGCTTTCAAAATGTTTGACAACTGACAATGCACCTGGTCACCCAAGCACTCTAATGGAGATATATAAGGAGATTAATGTTCTTTTCATGCCTGCTAACACAACATTAATTCTGTAGCCCATGGATCAAGGAGTAATTTTGACTTTTGAGTCTTATTTATTTTATAAATGCATTTCATAGATAGTGTTTCTTCTGATGGGTCTGGACAAAGTAAGTTGAAAACCTTCTGGGAAGCGTTCACCATTCTAGATGCCATTAAGGACATTTGTAATTCATGGGAGGAGGTCAAAATATCAGTGTTAACAGAAGTTTGGAAGAAGTTGATTTCAGCCCTTGCTAATGAATTTAAGGGGTTCAAGTGTTCAGTTGAAGATGTAACTGCAGATATAGTGGAAATAACAAGAGAATTACAGTTAGAAGTGGAGCCTGAAGATGTGACCGAATTGCTATAATCTCGTGACAAAACTTCAGTGGATGAGAAGTTGCTTCTTACAGATGAGCAAAGAACGCGGTTTATTTTTTTTAATTTTTAATTTTTGTATTTCACAGTATTACGGGAGTACAAACGCTTTGGTTACATAAATTGTCTTTGCACCACCTGAGTCAGAGCTACAAGTGTCACCATCCCCCAGACAGCATGCACTGTATCCGTTAGATGTGGATTTACCTATCCCCTCCTCCCCCCCAACACCTGCCCAACACCCTATGAATGCTACTTCCCATGTGTGCACATTAGTCTTGATCAATTAGTACCATTTAATAGTAAGTACATGTGGTATTTGTTTTTCCATTCTTGTGATACTTCACTTAGAAGAATGGGCTCCAGCTCCATCCAGGATAATACAAAAAGGTAGTTCATCATTTTCTTTTAAGGACTGAGTAGTACTCTGTGGTTTATATACCGTATTTTACTAATATACCATATTTACCAAAATATACCATGTTTTATTAATCCACTCATGTATTGATGGGCACTTGGTTTGTTTCCACATCTTTGCAGTTGTGAATTGTGTTGCTATAAACATTTGAGTACAGATGTCTCTTTTATAGTCCTTTTTTTTCCTTTGAATAGATACCCAGTAGTGGGATTGCTGGATTAAATGGTAGTTCTGCTTTTAGTTCTTTGAGGTATCTCCATGCTACTTTCCAAAAAGGTCGTACTAGTTCGCAGTACCACCAACAGTGTATGAGTGTTCCTATCTCTCCGCATCCACACCGCGATTTATTGTTTTGGGACTTTTTGTTAAAAGTCTTTCTCACTGGAGTAAGTGATGTCTCATTGCAGTTTTGATTTGCATTTCCCTGATAATTAGGGATGTTGAGAATTTTTTCATATTTCTTGGCCATTAGTCTATCTTCTTTTGATGTCAAATGGTCACTCTTTTCTGATATGGTCTTACATCTAGAAAACCCCAAAGATTCTGCCAGCAGACTACTGGAATTGATAAATAAGTTCAGCAAAGTCTCAGGTTATAAAATCAATGTATACAAATCAGTAGCATTCATACATGCCAACAATAGTCAAACTGAGAACCAAATCAAAGAGTCAATACCTTTCACAATAGCAACAAGGAAAATAAAATACTTAGGAATATATTTAATTGAGGAGGTGAAAGACCTCTACAGGGAAAACTGTGAAACCTTGAGGAAGGAAATAGCAGAGGATGCAAACAAGTGGAAAATCATACCATGCTCATGGTTTGGCAGAATCAACATTGTTAAAATGTCTATACTACCAAAGTGGTCTACAGATTCAGCGCAATCCCTGTTAAAATACCAACATCATTTTTCTCACATCTAGCAAAAATTATTCTACGCTTCATATGGAACCAGAGAAGACTCTGTATAGCTAAAGCACCCTTAAGCAAAAAGAACAAATTGGGAGGTATCACATTACCAGACTTCAAGCTATACTGCAAAGCTATAATAACCAGAACAGCATGGTACTGGCACAAGAACAGAGTCATAGACCAATGGAACAGGACTGAGAACTCAAATACAAAACCATCCTCATGTAGCCATCTGATCTTTGACAAAGCAGACAAAAATATACGCTGGGGAAAAGAATCCTTATTCAATAAATGGTGCTGGGAAAACTGGATAGCCATATGTAGAAGACTGAAACTAGATCCCCACCTCTCACCTCTCACAAAAATCAACTCACGATGAATAACAGACTTAAACCTAAGGCATGAAACCATAAGAATTCTAGAAGAAAATGTTAGAAAAACTTTTACAGACATTGGCTTAGGCAAAGAATTTATGAAGAAAACCCCAAAGGCAATCACAGCAACAACAAAAATAAAGAAATGGGACCTGATCAAATTAAAAAGCTTCTCAACAACCAAAGAAACTATCACGACAGCAAACAGACAACCTACAGAATGGGAGAAAATATTTGCATCCTACATATCCGATAAAGGGCTGATAACTAGAATCTATATAGAACTCAGGAAAATCAGCAAGAGAAAATCAAACAATCCCATTAAAAAGTGGGCAAAGGACATGAACAGAAACTTTTCAAAGAAAGTGGTTTCTTGAGAGAGAATCTGTTGTTGGTAAAGATGATGTTAACATTTTTGAAATGACAATAAAGGTTTAGAACATTGCATAAATTTAGTTGATAAAACAGCAGCATGATTTGAGATGATTGACTCCAATTTTGAAAGAAGTTCTACTGTGGTTAAAATACTATCAAACAGCATTGCATGCTGCATGCTTCCTTTCGCGAAAGAGTCAGTTGATGCAGCAAACTTCATTGTTGTCTTATTTTGGGAAATTACCACAGCCACCCTAAGCTTCAGCAACCATCACCTTGATCAGTCAGCAGGCATCAACATCAAGGCAAGATCCTCCATCAGCAAAATCATTATGACTCACTGAAGGCTCAGATTTTTGTTAGCATTTTTTAGCAATAAAGTATTTTCTATTAAGGTATGCACATTTTTTAGACACAACACTGTTTCATACTTAATAGACTACGGTATAATTAATGTAAACATAACTTATACGCATTGGAAAACCTAAAACTTTGTGTGACTCACTTTATTGCAATATTTGCTTTATTACCCTGGTGTGGAACTGAACTCATAATATCTTTGACCTGTACATGTTAAGTACAGACATAATCACCCATTTTTTAAAAAATTACTTTTGATCCATGGCTGCTCGAATCTATGGGTGAAGAACCCATCGATATGTAGGATTGACTGTTTAGGTTTCAGTACTATCTATGATTTCAGGATCCATTACGGGTCTTAGAATATATCCCCTGTGGATAAGGGGATACTGAATGTTGTCTTACCATCTTTCCTTTGCTCCTTTACATTCATGTTGTTGTTAAATTCTTCAGTGTCATTAAGTTTGCCTAGGGAATTTTCTGCTGTTTCATAGGTTATATTTTCTTCCAGACTAACTTCTTTTTTGTTTGTTTTTTGGCCAAACATTTGCTTTAATCTCTTTTATAATTTATCCCACAGATTGGCTTTTTAAAAAATCTTACTTTTACATACTCTACTCCCTCTGAATTTTATTTTATTTAGTTTTCTTAATGCATTAGGTCCCATTGTTTCTCTTTCATTTTGATTATGCTTAAATTATGAGTCCTGATACATAGTCTGAATAAATTTTCCTTGAAAATGCTTGTTTTTCTTGTACTTTCATTGCTTTCAGTATAGTTTGAAAGACAGTTACCTGATTAATCTACTTATAAAAGTGGCCCCATGGTGTAGAGATTGAGAGAATTTAGTTAGAATTATATTCAAACTTTCTCATGTGAGATTTATAAAAGATCTTGAGATGGGTTTTATTTCATCCATCATAGATTCCTGGAGTCTCTCCTTCTGTCCAAGGGAGTCAGCTCTAGTGTCAACTTCCCTGTTTCACTCTTCCATTTTCACTGTAGCATACGTGGCTTCTGGCTTTCATGAATGAGAGATTTGATCCAAACTGATTTTTTGAGCTTCATCATTACCTATACTTTACTCATAAAATCTGTACTCTCTAGCTAAACTCGGCTGTTAAGAATCAATACATGTGAAGTGGAGAATGCAGTGTAGAGTTCAGTACCTTGTTCCTAATTGTCACTCATTCGGTATGTTAAAGAAAAATGAATTGTTTATTTTCAGTTTTGTCCTCTCAAACTCATTAGAATAACATGAACATACCTTTTTAAATATTTGTGTAATTTGTATAGTTGTAAATTACAATGGTATTAAGTAGAACTTTATAAGATGATCTCTATAAGAATCTCAAAGTGTTTCTTAACTTAAAAATACATTTAATGTCAGACCTCTAAATCACTTCTTACTACGGCCTCTGGATTTGTTGTGTGTTCTGGATTATTATCCAATTTGTGGTAAATATTGAAAGAAAAGACCCATAAGGCATTCATATTTTTTTTGTTCTGTGCCATACTGCTGATTTATGTTATTACATAATGACTATTGGTAAATTTCTTATTTTTGTGATGTGCTCTAGAATTAACTTGATTTGAACCTGAGTTTCTTTGTTTTTCATTAAAGGTAAATGAAATTGCCTTTATTAATACCCTTGAAGCCCAGAATAAACGCCATGACGTTTTATCAAAATTGAAGGAATACGAGCAGAGGCTTAATGAATTACAGGAAGAGCGTCAGAGAAGACAGGAAGAAAAGCAAGCACGTGATGAAGCTGTGCAGGTAGGATTTTATTCAGTAAGCATTTGTTGAGCACCTGTCATATTTTAGGCTCCGAGCTAGATGCTGAGGACTCAAAAGGGAATAAAACCTAGTCTTTGTTCCCGCAGGTGCATGGTTTAATATAGCAGTCTTTGGAAACATCAGGTGTGATTGCCAAAAGATAGTGTGTACTGCTTTAGATAAGGTAATCAGTTCTTTTGTCAGTAGAGTGCAGTCATAGAAATAGAATCTCTAGCCTTACCCAGGTGAATGATTAAACTGCTCTGGACAGATTATTATTTATTCTTTTCTAATTGAATTGGGCAAGAATATATGCTCCTCTCCCTGCAATAAAAAAGTATGTTTTTTGAATCAGTATGTATAGCCTTAAAGAACTGGGCAATCTTTATGCTTATGATAAGGAGCACCTGTGATTTATTGGGCAGTATCATCAGATACCTTAGGTATTTAAATTTTTAACCTCTGCAGCAAACCCTAAGTTAGCTAGCGTTTTCAGGATGGAGAGAAGGTTAAGGCATAAACTGTACTGTTGTTTTAATCCATTTTAGATTTCCCTTAGTAAAATGCCTTACCCATAGACTCTTAAGACCTGACCTTTTTGATGTAGAGAATAAATTTTGCAGTATTCAAATATAAGTACATACATACTATGTTTATTATGACTAATATTTATTTGTTCTTTCATTCAGTGATCATTTTATTGAGTTACTACAAATTATATGCTGTGCAAGGCTCAAGGTTATGAAATATATTTGTCATTTTTCTCAATGGGGAGACATATTTGTACATGAACAAATCTTATCCCATTAGGATAAGTGCTACAGTAAAGGCCCTTTTCAGTAGCACAAAAGAGAACACTTTACTTACATAGAGAGTGGAGAGGGCATGAGTAAGTCAGGAAACATTTCCTGGAGGAGATGATACTTTAAGTTTTAAAAAATGAAAGAGATGCAAATGATAATGTGGGAAGGCATTTCATGCAGAAAGAGTTATAAGGGAGCACTCCATGTAGAGTTAGGGAGCAGATCGTGAAAGCTTTGTTGTGTTAAAAATTAGGGGTGTTATTAATATTTCATGATTCTTTATGTCATTAGTATTAGTAAATTAAAATATCAATACACTGTTAAGTTTATTGATTACTTTTTGCTATTTGTGGGCATTAGAAAGCATTCCAGTGTTTATCCCTGATCGCCATTTGATTTGAGTCCAATGTATTATTTTAATGAGTGCTAAGCTAATTTATATTTAAAAATACAGAATGCTTCTATTAGAGAAACTATAGCTTTCCCTCTCCAAGGAGCAGCAAGATTTTTATCATTTGTAAGTTAATTCTTTATTAACTTACACCCTTTAAATGAGTAAATGATATGATATTTGAATTTTTAATTTGAATCTTCAGCATTATTTCTGTTTGTTTCTCTACATGAGGGCCATTTTATGAAAATAATTATAGTTTTAAGTTATGTGTTACTTTTCAGCAATCATTAGGCATTAATAATTTGGAGATAAATAAGACACGATCCTTGCCTTTACAGTAAATAAAAATTAAAGTTTAATATGAAAGAGTGTAATTAAAGTATGTACAAATTGCAGCAGTACCAGAGAGGAGGGAATAATTAGCTCTCGGTTGGAGGGGAATGTCAGGGAAAATTCTCTGGAAAAGTCGACTTCTTAGCCGGGACTTGGGGAGAAATATGTAAGTAGTAGTGTATATTTTCAAGTGGACATCTTTGATTCCTTCTTTGCAATTAGCAGATTTGAGTATTTGAAATATAATAGTTATCTTCAGTTTAAAAATGATGACTCTCCGCAGTTTGGAACATTCGTTAAAACTTAAAGAAAAGCTGAAAGTAGTAAGGAATTTCTTATACTAATCAAGACTCTAAAAATTGTTTGGGCCCTTCAGAATTATTTTCCTTTTGAAAAATACAGAAATATCCTATGGATTTAATTTTCAATGCAAAATTTTGAACATACCTACTTATAGTTCAGTTGAGATATATTTCCCTTGTTAGAAAAATCCACTGGTAGTATATCACTGATATATATAATTAAAAATTTTTAAATATGCGTGGTCATTATTAGATGTATAAGTCATGGAAACCAAGCATTCTGTAAGTACAAGAACAATAGTAAGATCCTAACCTAATACAGAATTTCAAAGACCTTCCATCTACTTCAGTTTTATACTTGAGACATTCCTATAAACTGTTTTTTGTTTTTTTTGTTTTTGGGTTGTTTTTTTGAGACAGAGTCTCACTCTGTCACCCAGACTAGAGTGCAGTGGCGTCATTGTAGCTCACTGCAACCTCAAACTCCTGGGCTCAAGTGATCCTCCTGCCTCAGCCTCCCAAGTAGCTGGGACTATAGGCGCGCCACGATGCCTGGCTAATTTTTCTATTTTTTTTTTTTTTTAAGTAGAGATAGGGTCTCACTCTTGCTCAGGGTGGTCTCAAACTCCTGAGCTCAAGTGATCCTCCTGCCTCGGCCTCCCAGTGTTCTAGGATTATAGGCGTGAGCCACTGGACTGGCCCATTCCTATAAACTGTTAAAGGGGGTTATGGTCCTTGTTTCTTTCAGGTAAAATACTGAGTATTGCTGTCATATATCTCAGTTTGCCATTATTGTTGTATATAATCTTGATTGGTTAATTTTAAGTTCAATTTTTTAAAGATAATTCTTTTTGTTCTTCTGCCCCAATCATTTGAATTGTATGTGTAAAGAGAAGGTTGCAGAATCCTTTCTTAGGCTGGCATAAATACATCCATGGTTTTGGGAAACAGAGGTTCTTCTGAAGGTTTAAGATTGGTTATAATTGCAAGGATGTGGAAACAACCCAAGTGCCTGTCAATTCATGATTGGATTTTTAAAATTTGGTATATGTATACAATGGAATACTACTCAATAATAAGAAACCACAGTGATCTAACACCTCTTATATTTTCCTGGATAGAGCTTGAGCCCATTACCTGAAGTGAGGTATCACAAGATCAAAAGAATAGGCTCCACATGTACTCACCATCAAATTGGCACTGACTGATCAACACTGTGATGCTCACACGGTAGTAATATTCTGCAGGGATTAGGGGGTTGGGGGGGTAAACTGACAACTGAAGGACGTGGGGAGCATTGTAGGGGGGAAGGGCACACCTCTAACCCTCGCTTGGTTGAGGCAAAGACGTAAAATATAACCAACATGTTTGCACCCTCATAATATCCTGAAATAAAAAAAAATAAAAAATAAATTAAAAAAAAGAAAACTAAAAACCAAAAAGATTTAGTTATAATTGTAATTACTTTGATGTATATCTCTGTTCTTTATTTATAGGCATATAGATTTAAAATACATGCTATTTTGCAAAATCATACTTCACTTATTAAACAGGTATTTAGGAATCTTTGTCCTCTGCAAGGTGATTTGTGGGGTGCAAAGTTTCATTTTTTATCTTTAGGGAATTTGAAGTTTAGATCAGGAGATGCTAGCTGAATTAAATATGTTACTCATTAGCTGTATGGTTACTAATTTTCTAGTTATTAAAAGCAGAAATTAAGAGGTTGGGTAATTTTTGAAGTCCATTATTTCTATTCGTGCAGTGTTGGAGTAGGTCTTATATCCATGAAAACAATCAGCAAGTTGATGTCATGTTTATGAGTCAACAGTTTGGCTATGTTGCATATACATAAAGTAATTTTTATATAATATTAGCATATGTCCTTTGTAAGATCAATTTATAGTTTTTAGAATATGTTCCCAAACTTTTGTTTTTGTAAAATATGAAATGGAAATTGTTTTAATTCTTTATATTTAATGCCTATGCCTTTTGCATTTCATTGTGAAACATGTTTTCAGACATAATACAGATTTTTTTAACTGTAAGTAAATTTGAGTATAAGAGAAAATATTTTTGTTCTTATTTTCTTTAATGGAGAAAATTTTCTATACCAGATTTAATTGTTTTCAGTCTTAAAATTGTTCTTGAGATCTTCTATAGCTAAACAAGTTTCCACATATTATTCTTGATTAGTAATGAGAAGTAGCTACAACCGGTTCATGAATAGTATGCTAGACATAAAAAGAATGTCTTTAAAACTTAATTGTATGACTCCAGCAGTCTGCACTCTATCAGATATGTCCTCCTGAAATCTGTGCATTCCCTCCAATTCCCAGTCTACCCTCCTCCCTCTCCATCCACGCCCCCTTAGAGCCCTGAAAAAAAGGAAAAAGGAGGGATCCTTTTGGCTTACTACTTTTAAAACGTTTTCTTTCTCTGGGGTAGATAGAACTTGTG
This sequence comes from Indri indri, assembly GCA_004363605.1. Lineage (NCBI taxonomy): Eukaryota > Metazoa > Chordata > Mammalia > Primates > Indriidae > Indri > Indri indri. Next base: position 141,551 of record RJWJ010000777.1, on the reverse strand, counting down.
GAGATGAAGTTACCGTTGCGAGCTCAGTTAATTATTAGAATTATTGAAATCTGTCTTCAGTGTTCTTGGAACAGAAACTGCTTTGTCAATTTTTTTTTCTCCTATCCCTTACTGAGCTGTTACTATAGCTAAACACTATACTGAGTGCTTACCTATATCACTAATTTAGATCTCGCAATACACTGAGACTCTTTAAGGTGAAGCGGCTTGCCCAAGGCTTCATAAATAATAGGTACTTGAGCATAGATTGGCATATTCCATTAATCACAGAGGAAGGGCCAGGGAGAGGTTTTGGGAGCTACCTGGGGAATGGGGATGTATTGAAAGACATGTATCAATTACATGATGAACATGTTAGTAACGTGGTGAAAATTAGCAGAGTACTGCTACTAGCAAATATCACAGGACACTATATTTCATGTTGAAGTTTACCCTATTTTAATATCTTCTGGCTTAGTGGTGATGACGATGATAACTAATATTGAGAATTTTCTATATGCCAGGCCCTGTGGTAAATGCTTTCCATGTATTATCTAATCTGTTCTTTAAAACATCCTAAGAAATACATATTATTATCTTCCAGAAAACTAAGGCACAAAGAATGTAACTAACTAGACCAAGGTCACCTAGCTAGTAAATAATGGGATCAGGACACAAAACTCTGCTACACTATATTTCCTGTTTCTCCTTCCCACAGGTGTTCTTTGTTTGAATCTATTATGAAAGCTTAATTCAGAAATAAATCTTAACATGTTTTTTTCCCATCATGTTTAGGTATTTCTGTGACCATAGGCTTTAGAAGTGATTCATCAGAAAATACATATTAAGTTCCCACAGAAGTATAACTTAGTATTTGCTTAAAATTCTAAGCAGCAGTTTACCTAGAGGTAGTCCTAGTTATCTACTTGGCTTAAATATGTAAGTTTGCATCAAAGCTATGTCACCTTTAATCATTTTTATTTTATGTATAATTGTAATATTTTAAAAAATATTTCTAACATTAGGAGCGCAAGAGAGCTCTTGAGGCAGAACGGCAGGCCCGTGTAGAAGAATTGTTGATGAAGAGGAAAGAACAAGAAGCCCGAATTGAACAACAGAGGCAAGAAAAGGAAAAAGCCCGTGAGGATGCAGCCCGGGAAAGAGCTAGGTACCTCATTCGCGATCTTGATTTCGATCCTGACGAACATTTTGCACTGAGTGAATATTCAAGTCAGGTTTTAAGGTCATTTACTGTCATGCAGATTTTTTAGAAGTAGTCACAAATAATGTTGTACTAAATTTTGATTTTCAGGAATTGTTGACATCGTACTCAAAATGGAAATGTTTTGAAATTTTCTATTAGATAAGAAATTTGATATTTCAAGATTTCCTGGTTGAAAAAATAGAATTCCTTTTTTTTTTTTTAAGATGGAGTCTTGTTATATTGCCCAGGTTAGTCTCAAACTCTGGGCTTAAAGCAATCCTCCTGCCTCAGCCTCCCAAGTAGGTGGGACTACAGGTGTGCACCACCACATCTGGCTCAAAGAAATGGAATTTGGTTCTGGCTAGCTTAAGCAATAGGGAAGTTTGGGGAAGATATTGGGGGCATAAGTGACAGGAGGTTAGAGGGATCATACATGGAAGTGGCCAGCCATCAAAGGTGAGGTCATATGGGTCATAGCAGTGGTCTTTTGATGGAAATGGTCTGGTCAGCATGTTACCACTCTGATTATGATAATGACTTTTAGCCATGCCTACAGTTTGAATCATTTGTTTTAGATTCAAAGACACACAAAAAAAGTCCTCTGCCTCAATTATCAAAACTTTATAGTAATTGTTGTTGTCTGATACTGTCACTCACCTTATTTTTCATTAGGACTGTCTTGGCCCTTTTCCACATCTGTTTTAGTTTTAGAATCAGCTTGCTCCATTCTATGTTAAAAAAGAAACTGTCGATTTTTTCATTGGAATTTCATTGAATCTGTAAATTCAGATGGGGAGATTGATATTTTTTATATTGAATAGTCCCATTTATGAGCATGCTACTAAATGTTTTTCTTTACATAAGGTGTATAACTTTTTTCTACAAAAGGTTTTTGAATGCATTTCTTTTTACTGTGGTAAAATATGTATGTAACAAACTTGACCATTTTAATAATTTTTAAGTTTACAGTTCAGTGGCATTAAGCGCATTCACATTTCTGTGCAATCATCACGACCATCCATATCAAGAACTTTTTCAGTTTCCTGGACTGAAACTCTGTATCTACTAAGTAATAACTGCCCGTTCTCCCACTCCTCCCCCACCTCCCACCCCCCCCACCATCTCCCACACCCAGTCACTGGCATTCACTGTTCTACTTTGTAATTTTATGAATTTGACTGTGTTAGGGATCTCATATACGATGAATCACACTGCATTTGTCCTTTTGTGACTTAGCATAATGTCTTCAAGTTTAATCCATGTTGTAGCAAGGGTCAAAATTTGTTCCTTTTTAAGGCTGAGCAGTATTCCATTGTATATATAATGCCACATTTTATTCAGCCATTTGTTGAAGGACACTTGGGTTGCTTGTATCTTTTGGCCATTGCGAATAATGCTACCGCACGGGTATGCAAATATATGTTTGAGTCTCTGATTTTAATTTTTTTGGTTATATAGCCAGAAGTGGAATTGTTGGGATCATATTGTAATTCTATTTTTAATTTCTTGAGGAAAGCGATACTATTTTCCATAGCAGCCGCACCAGTTTACAACCAGCAATGCACAAGGGTTCTAGTTTTTCTACATCCTCACCAATGCTTATTATTTTTGTTTTTTTTTTTTAAATAGCCATCCTTAAGGATGTGAAGTGCTATCTCATTCTGGTTTTGATTTGCATTTCCCTAATGATTAGTGGTATTAAGCATCTTTGCATGAGCTTATTAGTCATTTGTATATCTTTTTTGGAGAATTGTCCATTCAAGTCCTTTGCATATTTTTTTTTTTTTTTTGAGACAGAGTCTCACTCTCTTGCCTGGGGCGAGTGCCGTGGCATCAGCCTAGCTCACAGCAACCTCAAACTCCTGGGCTCGAGCAATCCTACTGCCTCAGCCTCCCAAGTAGCTGGGACTACAGGCATGCGCCACCATGCCCGGCTAATGTTTTTTTTTTCTATATATATATTTTTAGCTGTCCAATTAATTTCTTTCTATTTTTGGTAGAGACGGGGTCTCGCTCTTGCTCAGGCTGGTCTCGAACTCCTGAGCTCAGGACTATCCGCCTGCCTCGGCCTCCCAGAGTGCTAGGATTACAGGCGTGAGCCACCGCACCCGGCCCGCATATTTTTTTAATCAGGTGATTTTCCCATCGTTGAGTTGTAGGAGTTCTTTATATGTTCTGGATGTTAATCCCTTATGGGATATTCGGTTTTAAGATATTTTCTCCCATTCTGTAGGTTGACTTTTCACTCTATTGATAGTGTTCATTGATGTACAAAAGTTTTTAATTTTGACGTAATCCAATTTATCTGTTTTTTTTGTTTTGTTGCCTTTACTTTTGGTGTCATATCTAAGAAGTCATAACCAAATCCAATGTCATGAAGTTTTGTCCTTGGGTTTTCTTCTAAGAGTTTTGTAGTTTTAGGTTTTAGGTTTAGGTCTTGGGTACAGTTGGAGGTAATTTTTGTATATGGGGTAAGGTAAGGGTTCAGCTTCATTCTTCTGCATGTGGCTGTCCAGTTTTCTCATCACTATTTGTTGGTGAGAAACCTTTCCCCATTGAATGGTCTTGGCACCTTTGTCAAAAATTATTTGACCATCCTTGCAAGAGTTTATTTCTTGGCTCTCTGTTCAACTCCATTGGTCTGTATGTCTTTCTTTATGCTAGTCCCATACCGTTTTGATTACCGTAGTTTCGTAGTAAGTTTTGAAATCAGGAAATATGAGACCTTTATCTTTGCTCTTCTTTTTCAAGATTGTTTTGGCAATTGAGGACCCTTTGAGATTCATATGAATTTTCCTATTTTTTCCATTTCTGCAAAAAATGTCATTGGGATTTTGGTAGGAATCGCATTGGTCTATAGATTGCTTTGCGTAATTTGGACATCTTAATAATATTGAGTCTTCTAATATATGAACACATATTTTATCATTTATTTGTGTCTTAAATTTCTTTCAGCAATGTTTTGTAATTTTCATTGTATCTGTTTTTCACCTCCTTGGTTACATTTATTCCTAAATATTTTTATGGATATATTTTATGAAATTTTGCTATTATTTTATATTGTTATGCTATTGTAAATAGAATCTCTTTAAGTGCTTTTTTTATTTTTATTTTTATTTTTTATCACGGAGTATTATGGGGATACAAACATTCTGGTTACATGTAATGCCTTTGCTTGGCCCAAGCCAGGGCTACAGGCATGCCCTTCTCCCATACAGTATGCTCCGCCTCCATTAGTTGTGAGTTTATCTCACTCCACCTGACAGGCACCCAGTGAGTATTACTACCATGTGAGCACCTTAGTGTCGATCAGTTAGTAGCAATTTGATGGTGAATACATGTGCTGCTTATTTTTCCATTTTTGTAATACCTCACTTCAAAGGATGGGCTCAAGCTCTATCCAGGATAATATAAGAGGTGCTAGATCACCATTGTTTTTTGTAGTTGAGTAGTATTCCATGATATACAAATACCATATTTTATTAATCCACTCATGTATTGATGGGCACTTGGGTTGTTCCCACATCTTTGCAGTTGTGAATTGTGCTGTTGTACTAATTTGCAGTCCCACCAGCAGTGTAAGAGTGTTCTTATCTCTCCACATCTACACCAGCATTTGTTATTTTGGGACTTTTTGATAAAGGCCATTCTCACTGGAGTTAGGTGATAATTCATTGTGGTTTTGATTTACATTTACCTAATGATTAGAGATGTGGAGCACTTTTTTATATGTGCTACATTCCCGCTAACGATGTAGAAGAATTCCTTTTTCTCTACACCCTGGCCAACATTTGTTTTTTGACTTTTTGATAATAGTCATCCTAACAGGTATGAGGTGGTATCTAATAATGCTTTTGATATCTGCATTTCCCTGATGATTAATGATGTTAAGCACCTTTTCATATACTTGTTGATGATTTTTATCTTGTCTTTGGAGAAGTGTCTATGCTGGTCCTTTGCCCATTTAATAATTCAGGTATTTGATTTTCCACTATTGAGTTGTGTGAGTTCTTTATATACTTTGAAGATTAACTTCTTATCAGCTACATGGTTTGCAAATATTTTTTCCCAATCTGTCAGCTGCCATTTCATTTTATTGATTGTTTTCTTTGCTGCGCAGAAGATTTTTCTTTGATGTAGTTTTAGTTTTTATTTTTCCTTTTGTTACCTGGGCTTTTAGTGTAATATCCAAAAAATCATTGCCACCCAATGTACATGAGCTTTCCCCCATGATCTCTTCTAGGAGTTTTATAGTTTCTCGTTTTACATTTAGGTTTTTTATTCATTTCGAGTTGATTTTTTGGTATGGTGTAAAATAAGGGTCTAATTTTATCCTTTTGCAAGTGGAAATTCAGTTTTCCCAATACCATTTATTGAAAAAACTATCCTCCTTCATTGTGTCTTCTTGGTACTTTTGGATAAAATTAGTTGACTGTATATATTTAGATTTATTTCTGAGCTCTCTATTCTGTTCCACTGGTGATGTGTGTGTTTTTATGCCAGTACCATACTGTTTTGATTACTATAGCTTTGCAATATAATTTAAAATTAGGAAGTGTAATGATGCCTCCAGCTTTGTTCTTTTTGCTCAAGATTGTTTTGGCTATTCTGGGTCTTTTATGTTTCCATATGAAGTTTAGGATTGTTTTTTCTATTTCTGTGAAGAATGCCATTGAGATTTTTATAGGGATTGTGTCGAATCTGTATATAGTCGACCGTCGCACAACATCAGTTTGAACTGCATGGGTCCACGTATATGCAGATTTTTTTCAATAAATATATTGGAAAATATTTTGGCAATTTGTGACAACTTGAAAAAATTTGCAGATGACCATATAACTTAGAAATATCAAAAAAATTAAGAAATAGATACATCATGAATACATAAAATATTTATATATGAAAGTCTACTTGTGTGTTAATTGACTATTTATGTTATAGATGAGGCTTCCAGTCAACATTAAGCTATTGATAATTAAGTTTTGGAGGAGTCAAAGAGTATACTCAGATTTTTCAACTGCATTCAGGGTGGGAGGGAATCAATGCCCGTATCCCCCATGTTTTTTAATGGTCAACTATATTGCTTTGGGCAGTATGGACATTTTAACAATATTAATTATTCTGATCCATCAGCACAGGATATCTTTCCATTTATTTGTGTTATAGTCAGTTTCTTTCATCAGTGTTTTATAGTTTTCAGTATACAGATCTTTCACCTCCTTTTTTAAATTTATTCCTAAGTATTTTATTTTATTTTTTCTAGGCTTTTAAAAATGATTTTATTTTATTTTCAAATATGAAATTATTATCAATATTTAGATTTTTCCTCTTGATATTTTAATGTAATATACTAATTGTTACAAATAAAAGAGTATGTTTAAAATGTATGTAAGTTATGAAACATTGTACTATTATGTATGAACACTCCATGTACGTGCTACACAATTCAAAAAGCAGGAGTTTCCAATAACTTGCATTAACCCTTATTTCTCCCCAGATGAAACCACTCTCTTGAATTTTGTGTTTATCATTCCGTTGCTTGTATAAAATTGTTTTATCACATTTTTATGTCATCAGTGTATTGTTTTATTTTGCTACTTTGGTGCTTTATAAAAATATTGTATTCTACATAATAGCCTGGGATTTGTTTTTTCCCCCTCAACATTATGTTTCTAAGTTCTACTTATTGTGGTTTGGCTGTGGTTGATTATTTTCACTAGTATATAATATTCCATTATGATAATAACATATGTGGGATGTTTCCAATTTTTTGTTCTTACGAAGAGTACTATTTTGAGTATTCCCCTACTTGTCTCAAGTTGCCATGTTGAAGGGCTCTGGTTCATACAGCTAGAAGTGAAATTGCTCAGTCATGAGGTCTTCAGTGATTTAGCTTTACAAAATAGTGCAAAATAGTTTTCCAGAGTTAAGGTAACAAATTACACATTCATCAGCAGTGTGTGTGTTCCCACTGGCCTTCTAAAAATTGATATTGTGAGACTTTAATTTTTGCCTATTTAGTCAGTAAAAAATGATATTTCATTGTAGCCCTAATTTGCATTTCTCTATTCTCTAATATTTCTTTTCATATTTTTATTGCATTAAGGTTTCCCATGAATGACTTTTGTTCATTTTTCTATTACCTTTTCTTTTTTTTTATAGCAAAATGTTTTATTTATTTTTTTAATTCAGGATATTATAGGGGTATAAACATTTTGGTTATGTCAAATACATTTGCCTCACTCAAGCCAGGGCCACAAGTGTGTCCTTCCCCCATATAGTGCTCCCCGTCTCCATTAGCTGTGAGTTTACCCACTCTACCCCCCCAGCCCCCCTACCTGACCAGCACCCACCATGTGGGAACCTTATTGTTGATCAATTAGTACCAGTTTGGCGGTGAGTACATGTGGTGCCTGTTTTTCCATCCTGGTGATACCTCACTTCAAAGGATGGGCTCAGTCTGTATCCAGGATAATATAAGAGGTGCTAGATCACCATTACTTTTGTAGGTGAGTAGTATTCCATGGTATACGTATGCCACATTTTATTAATCCACTCATGAATTGATGAACATTTGGGTTGTTTCCACATCTTTGCAGTTGTAAATTGTACTGCTATAAACATTTGAGTGCAGATGTCTTTATTATAGAACGTCTTTTTTTCCTTTGGATAGATGCCTAGTAGTGGGATTGCTGGATCAAATGGTATTTCTATTTTTAGCTCTTTGAGGTATCTCCAAATTACTTTCTGCAGGGGTTGTACTAGTTTGCAGTCCCACCAGCAGTGTAAGAGTGTTCCAATCTCTCCACATCCACATCAGCATTTGTTATTTTGGGAGTTTTTGATAGAGGCCATTCTCACTGGAGTTAGGCGATATCTCATTGTAGTTTTGGTTTGCTTTTCCCTAATGATTAGAGATGTTGAGCACTTTTTGATATGTTTGCTAGCCATTAGTCTATCTTCTTTTGCAAAGTTTCTGTTCTTGTCCTTTGTCCATTTGTTGATGGGATTGTTTGATTTTTTTTCTTGTTGATTTTCTTAAGTTCTGTATAGATTCTTGTTAACGGCCCTTTATTAGATGTGTAGAAAGCAAGTATTTTCTCCCATTCTGTAGGTTGTCTATTCTAAGAACAGTTTCCTTGGCTGTGCAGAAGCTTTTTAATTTGATCAGGTCCCATTTGTTTATTTTCGTTGCTGCTGTGATTGTTTTGGGGGTCTTCATAAATTCTTTACCTAGGCTGATGTCTAAAAGAGTCTTCTCCACATTTTCTTCCAGAATTCTTAAGGTTGTATGCCTTAGGTTTAAGTCTGTTATCCAACATGAGTTGATTTTTGTGAGAGGTAGCATCTAGTTTCAATCTTCTGTATGTGGATATCCAGTTTTCCCAGCACCACTTATTGAATAGAGATTTTTTTTCCCCAATGTATACTTTTGTCTGCTTTGTGAAAGATTAAATGACAATATTAGGATGGTTTTATATCTGGGATCTCCATCCTATTCCAAAGGTCTGTATCTCCGTTCTTGTGCCAGTACCACATTGCTACCAAAGCCAGGAAAGAATGTAGCAAAAAAAGAAAACTACAGACCAATATCCCTCATGAATATAGATGCAAAAATCCTCAACAGAATTTTAACTAACCGAATCCAGCAGCACATTAGAAAAATAATTCACCACAACCAGATGGGCTTTATCCCAGGGATGCAAGGCTAGTTCAACATACGCAAACCTATAAATGTAATTCACCACATAAATAGAAGCAAGAACAAAGACCATGTGATTCTCTCAATACATTCAGAAAAAGCATTTGATAAAGTCCAGCACACTTTTATGATAAAAACCCTCAACAAAATAGGCATAATGGGACAGTCCTTAAAATTATTAAGGCCATATATGACAAACTCACAGCCAGTATTACATTGAATGGGGAAAAATTGAAAGCATTCCCACTTAGAACTGGCACCAGACAAGGTTGCCCACTGTCTCCACTTCTATTCAACGTAGTGCTGGAAGTCCTTGCCAGAGCAATCAGACAAGAGAAGGGAATTAAGGGTGTCCGAATGGGGGCAGAAGAGGTCAAACTCTCACTATTTGCTGGTAATATGCTATTATACCTAGATAATCCTAAGGATTCAGCAAAGACACTCCTGGAATTGATAAACGACTGCAGTAAAGTCTCAGGATACAAAATCAATGCACACAAATCAGTGGCATTCATATATGCCAATAACAGTCAAGCCGAAAATCAAATCAAAAACGTGACACCTTTCACAATAGCATCAAAGAAAATTAAATATTTAGGGATATATTTAATGAAGGAGGTGACAGACATGTATAGGGAGAATTATGAAACACTGAGAAAAGAAATTGTAGAAGATGTGCACAGATGGAAATCCCTACTATTCTCATGGATTGGTAGAATCAATATTGTTAAAATGTCCATTCTACCTAAAGTAATCTACAGAATTAATGCAATCCCTATCAAAATTCCACCAGCATTCTTTACAGATTTAGAAAAAAGAATTCTGCACTTTGTCTGGAACCAGAAAAGACCTTATATAGCCAAAGCAATCTTAAACAAAAAGAAAAAATTGGGGGGCACCAGTGTGCTAGACTTCATTCAGTCTTTACTACAAGGCTATAGTAACCGAAACAGTATTTTATTTTTTTGATGCTATTGTAAATGGAATTCTTTTCTTGATTCTTTTTCAGTTAGATCATTATTTGTATATGCAAATGTTGCTGAGTTTTATATGTTGATTTTGTCTCCTGCAACTTTACTGAATTGGTTTATTAGTTCTAACAGTTTTTTTCTTTTTTCTTTTTAATTATTATGGGTACATAATAATTGGATATCTTTATAGGCTACATGTGATGTTTTAATATAGGCACATAATGTGATTTAATCAAATCAGAGTAATTGGCGTATCTATCACCCCAGGCATTTGTTGTTTCTTTGTGTTAGGAACATTCCATTCTACTCTTTCAGTTATTTTAAAGTATACCTTAACTTACTATAGATTATAGCCACTTTGTTGTGCTATCAAATATTGTTCATTCTATGTAACTATCTACATTTTTACACCCATTAACCACCCCCAGTTTCTCCCCTGCTCCCCTTGCCCAGCTTCTGGTAAACATCATTCTATTCTCTGTCTCCATGAGATCAATTTTTTTTTAATATTTAGCTCCCACATATGAGTGAGAACATATGAGATTTGTCTTTCTGTGCTTGGCTTATTTCTTTCACTTAACCTAATGTTCTCCAGTTCCATCTACATCATTGCAAATGGCAGGACTTCATTCTTGTTTATGGCTATGTAATAATCCATCATGTGTATATACCATAATTTCTTTATGCATTCATCCATTGGTGGACACTTAAGTTGATTCCTAATCTTGGCTATTGTGAATAGTGCTGCAATAAGCATGGGAGTGGAGGTAACTTTTTCATATACTGATTTCCCCTCCTTTGGATATATAACCAGCAGTGAGATTGCTGGGTCATATGGTAGCTCTATTAGGTAGTTCTAGGAACCTCCATACTGTTCTCCATAGTGGTTGCACTAATTTACATTCCCATGAACAATATATGAGGGTTCCCCTTTGTCCACATCCTTGCCAGCATTCATTATTGCCTTTTTAATAAAAGCCATTTTAACTAGGGTAAGATGATAGCTCATTGTAGTTTTGATTTGCATTTCTCTGATGACTAATGATGTTGAGCATTTTTTCATATATCCTTTGGCCATTTGTATGTCTTCTTTGTAAAATGTCTATTCAGATTGTTTGCCAATTTTTAAAATCAGCTTATTTGATTTTTTCTTATTGAGTTGTTGGAACTCCTTATATATTCTAGTTATTAATCCCTTGTCAGATGGGTAGTTTTAAAATATTTTCTCCCATTATGTGAGTTGTCTCTTTTGTTGACTGTTTCCTTTGCTGTGAAGAAACTTTGTAGCTTTTTTTTTTTTTTTTTTGAGACAGAGTCTCGCTTTGTTGCCCGGGCTAGAGTGAGCGCCGTGGTGTCAGCCTAGCTCACAGCAACCTCAAACTCCTGGGCTCAGGCGATCCTTCTGCCTCAGCCTCCCGAGTAGCTGGGACTACAGGCATGCGCCACCATGCCTGGCTATTTTTTTCTATATATTTTTAGTTGTCCAATTAATTTCTTTTTATTTTTAGTAGAGACAGGTCTTGCTCTTGCTCAGGCTGGTTTCGAACTCCTGAGCTCAAACAATCCGCCCGCCTCGGCCTCCCAGAGAGCTAGGATTACAGGCGTCAGCCACCGCGCCCGGCCTGAAACTTTGTAGCTTGATGAGATTCTATTTGTCCAATTTTGCTTTGATTGCTTGTGCTTTAAGGGTATTACTCAAGAAATCATCGCTCAGATCAATGTCCTAAAGCATTTCGTCAATGTTTTCTTTTAGTAGTTTCATAATTTCAGGTCTTAGATTTAAGTCTTTAATCCATTTTGGTTTGATTTTTGTGTATGGCAAGAGATAAAGGTCAAGTTTCATTTCAGGTATGATTGGTATTAGTTCTTCTTAGAATGCTTGGTAGAATTCAGCAGTGAAACCATTGAGTCCTGGACCTTTCCTTGATGGGAGACTTTTTATTACTGCTTCTGCCTCATTACTTATTATTGGTTTATTCAGGTTTTGGATTTCTTCCTAGTTCAGTCTTGGTAGGTTGTATGTGTCTAGGAATTTATACATTTCTTCTAGTTTTTGTCTTGAAATCTAGTTTATGTAGAAGCATAGCTACTCCTGTTCTTTTATGGTTTTCATTTGCAAGGAATATCTTTTTCCATCCCTTTATTTTCAGTCTGTTTGTGTCTTTATAGGTGAAGTGGATTTCCCGAAGACAACATATAATTGGCTCTTGTTTTTTTAATGCATTCAGCCACTCTGTATCTTTTGATTGAATAGTTTAGTCCATTCACATTCAATGTTGTTATTCATAGGTAGGGATTTTCGCCTGCCATCTTATTTGATTTCTGGTTGTTTTGTGGTCCTCTCTTCCTTCCTCCCTTCCTTCTTGTCCTTTGTTAAAAGTGATTTTCTCTGGTAGCATGTTTTAATATCTTGCTTTTTATTTTTTTTGTATCTGTTGTAAGTTTTTTGATTTGACGTTACCATGAGGCTTGCAAAAAAACGTTTTATTAGGTCATTAAATATGAAATGTCCGATTTCAAATCAAAACTGTAGTTTTTTATATCTCAAACAAGAAGCAGTACAATTTATCAAAGTATGTGCCTAAACTATTGACACAGTTTTGCCATCTCAACGACAGTTTGTTTATGCCATCAGCGAAGAAGCCTGGAGTGTGAGTGGTAATGAAATCGTGAAAGGTGTTTTCCACAGCTTGTTGAGAAGTGAATATTTTTCCTTGCAAGAAGTGTTCCAAAACCTAGGAGAAGTGGTAGTCAGTTGGTGCAAGGTGGACTGGTGGTGAAAATGGCGGACGACAGAGAATTTCCAAGTCCAGCTTCTGTAGTTTCAGCAGTGTTGTTTGTGCAACATGTGGTCGAGCACTGTCTTGTAAGAGAATTAGCCTGTGTTGATCAGTCTTGGCTGCTTAATCACAAGCAGCCTCGTCATTTCATCCAGTTGGTTGCAGTAGACATTTGCTGTAGTCGATTGACCAGATTTCATGAAGCTGTAGTGGATAATATCAGCGCTGGACCACCAAACAGACACCATTAGTTTTTTTTGATTAATATTTGGTTTTGGACTGTGTTTCGGCACTTCATATTTATCTAACCATTGTGCCGAATGATCGTGATTGTCAAAAAGAGTCCATTTTTCATCACACGTAACAATACGGTGTAGAAATGGTTTACGTTTCTGTCTTGACAGTGAAGATAGGCAAGCTTCAAGATGACTTCTCTTGGGATGCTCATTTAATTCATGTGATACCTGTTTATCCAGCTTCTTTACCTTGTCGATTTGTTTCAAATGGTCCAGTATTGTTGGAATAGTAATGTCAAACCTTGCTGCTAATTCTTGCATAGGTTGTGATGGATTCGCTTCTACTCCAGCCTTTAGCTCATCATTATCCACCTTGGTCTCAGGTTACCAATGTGGCTCATTTTCAAGATTCAAATCACCAAAATGAAACTTATCAGACCATTTATGTACTGTGTGTTCATGCTAGCCACATCCCTCCCAAACACTTTGCTGATATTTTGAGCTGTCTGTGCTGCATTTTCAAGTATATGATTTTTAACTTGTGGCTTATCTTTTCTTTTTTAAATAATTTCTTTGAAGACCAGAAGTTTAAAATTTTGAAGTTCAGTGTATCAAATTTTTATTTTCTGTGTAATGCTTTTTATGTCATATTGAAGAAATCTTTGTCTAACCCAAAATCACAAAGAGTTTCTCCTATGTTTTCTTCAAGAAATATGTTAGTTTGAGCACTTACATTTAGGTCTGTGATTCCTTTTAACTTTCATACATTGTATGAGACAAAGATCTAAATTTATTTGTTTACATATAGATAGCCAATTATCACAGCACTATTTGCTGAAAAGTCTGTCCTTTTGCTTTTGAATTTCTTTGCCAGCTGTTAAAGATCAATTGACCATAGAATCTAGACTCTGTTCTTTATATTGATATCTATATGTCTGTTCTTGTGTCAATACCACACTGTTTTAATTACTGTAGCTCTATAGCATATTTTGAAGTCAGCATAAGTTCTCCAACTTTGTTGATCTTTTTCAAAATTGTGTTTCCATATACATTTTAGGGTCAGCTTGCCAGTTTCTGCAAGCAGGCCTGCAGGGATTTTGATAGGAATTGCACTGAATCTATAGATCAGTCTAGGGAGAACTGCCATCTTTATAATATTGTGTATTGTAATCCATGAATAAGATGTTTCTCTCTGTTTGTTTAGATCTACTTTTATTTCTGACATTTTGTAGTTTTTTCACATATAGGTCTTACACTTCTTTTCTTAAATTTATTCCTAAGTATTTTTTTGAAGCTATTGTGAATGGAATTTTTTTTTGTTTCATTTTTGGATTTTTCTTGCCAGTATATAGAAATATAGTAGATTTTTTTATATATTTCATTTCACAATCTTTTTAATGACTTTGTTAAACTTCCTTACTTAGTAAGATGCTCCTTGACTTAAGATGGGTTTATATCCCAATATTCTCATTGTAAAGTCAAAAAATTGTAAGTTGAATGGTCTAAGCCAGGGACCATCTATATTAGTTTTGGTAGGGTTTTTTTGGGGGGTGGGGAGGGGGTTCCTTAGTATCTTTTACATAAAGGCTCATGGCATCTGTGAATTAAATTTAATTCTTACTTTCTAATGTGGATACTATTATTTTCTTTTTCTTGCCCTATTGCACTGTCTAGATCCATATTCATCTTGTGGTTTTTTTTGTTGTTGTTGTTCCAGCTGTAGGATCAGCCACTTTTTAAAGGAGTCCTGGTTCCTTTTATTGGAAAGGGGTTGTTGTTGTTTTAACTGTTCGTGTTTCTCTGTTGAGGTTCCCTGTTTGAGTCATCATCATCATATTTTTCTTTTCTAATTATTTTGGCATACTTTCTTTTAATTCTCTAAACATATTTATAATGGCTGTTCATCCATGTAGTAATCTTTGTGTGCTAAATTCAGTATATGGCTTCATTCAGAGATAGTTTCAATTGATTGCTTTTTTTCCTAAGCATGGCCATACTTCTTTGTATGTCTCATAATTTTTTATTGACAAATGGACATTTTAGATTATATATTTTAGCAACTCTGCAGTTTTTCATTTAAAAAATGCTCCTAAATTTGTTGTTTGTCTTTGGTTGATTTTCAGAGTCTTGAAATACTTGTTTTTAACAATTTTGTCCTGTTTTATATTTCCTTTTTTGGAAGAGGATTCACTGATGTCTCTTCTACTCCATAGCTAAAAACCCTACCCCTGCTGTTTTCTTCAAATTAAAAACATTCTTATCAAAACAAAAGTTGTGTAATTTACAAAGCCAAATAGTATGTTACCATTATAATAAAGAATAGCATTCCCTGGCCCCATATTTCTCTACCTTCCATTACTATTTTTGTGGGGCAAACTACTTTAGCTTCATTAAGCCAAAGACATCTGTCTTTAAGCTGTCTGATATTCACTTCCATATTTCTGAATAACATACGTATATTGTTATTTCTTGAATTTTCAGTTCTAGAAATTATCTGTTTCCTACAAAGAAAGATGAGGTTTTATTAATAGCATTACCTCTCATATCCTACTTTATATTCAAGTTCCCCTTCCGTCATCTTCGATTTGGTTAAATCATTATTCTGTAACTCTCTGTTACTTATACCTGAGCTGTTTAATACAATATAATCTGATTACATTTCCCTTTGTTGTTTAGCTTTCTGTTGTCTCTGAGTTAATAATTGCCTTGTGTTTTAATTTGATTGGTTTCCTATGCCACAGTCACTGAATCCTTCTCAATCATTCAAAGAGAACTGAAAATTTCTGAGCATTTTAAAACATATTAATTATTCTGTCAATTTAATTTTCTTCTTGGAGACATCCCTTTGAATTCTCCTGTCCTTTGGCTTCAGTCTGGGTTGATTATTCTTTAGGTCTGTTGCAGAGTTTTTATCCTAGAACTTCATTTCACCTCTCTTCTGTGTTGAAGTGTTTGTTCTGGTTTTACATTTCTTCCTTTTTCTGAATAAATTCTTAGTTTGCTAGAACATATTCTTGAGTAGCTTGCAGAGAAGCCATTCATGGGAGCTAATTTTTTTTATTTTTATTTTTTGAGATAGTGCAAATGATCTGAAAACGGTTTATTCTGCCTCCCATTTGATCAGGCATAGAATACTAGATTGAAAATCATTTCCCTCATAATTTTGAAGACAGTCTTCGTCTTCTAGCTCCTAGTGTTGCTATTGCGAAGTCCATTTTCATACTTCCTGTTTCTTTATATGTGACTTGTTTTTAATCCTCAGAAACCTCTATACCAGGTGATTTGGAATTTCAATTTCAAGATGATGTATCTTTATGTTTGTGTTTATTGTGACAGTGGGCTCTTTCAGTCTGGAAACTCATGCCCCTTGGTTTGGAGAAGTATTTTTGATTTTTTAAATATTTGATTTCCTCCATCCTATTTTTCTCTTTTTTTCTGAAATCCCTTATTAGCAGATCTTGCACTTCCTGAGTTTAAGCTTTTAATTTTCTTATCCTTTCACCTCTGTTTTCCACTTTTATTCTACTTGCTAAAAGACTTTTTTGTTTTTAGTTTTTAACTTTTTTAATGATTTTAAAAATTTTCTCTTTATGTATATTTATAAATGCTCCTTTCTGTGATTATTCCTTTCTAAAAATAGCATTCTGTTCTTGTTTCATGGGTACAACATATTCTCTTATTCACCTGAAGATGTTAATTATAGTTTCTTTTGCTGCTTATATTTTTTTCTTTTCTTTTCTTTTTTTTTTTTTTTTTGTTGTTTGTTTTTGAGACAAGGTCTCATTCTGTCACCCAGGCTGGAGTGCAGTAATGCTAGCATAGCACACTGCAACCTCACCTCCTGGGAGGTAATCCTCCCACCTCAGCCTCTGGAGTAGCTGGGAATATAGGCATGTACCACCATACCCAGCTAATTTTTTATTATTTTTTGTAGAGATGGAGTCTTGCTTTGTTGCCCAGGCTGGTGTAGAACTCTTGGCCTCAAGCCGTCCTCCTGCCTTGGCCTCCCAAAGTGCTGGGATTGCAGGCATGAGCCATGAGCCATGGTGCCCAGCGTATTTTTCTCTTTTCTTTTGCATCACTTTCATGTGTTGGTTTTGGTCTCTGTCTTCACATTAGAATTTTTTTTTTAAGTATCTGATAATCATTGGCTCTATATTCATTTTAAGAGTGGGGCACTCAGAAGCTGTTTGAGAGCTCTAACTTTGTTAGGACTTTCTGAATAGTGGGACTCACTCTCAGGTCATCTATAGGGAACTGGCCATTTATTTGGAGGACTCCCGCCTCCGCCGAACTTTCTTTCTGTTGGCCTTTTTCTTGGACTCCTCCAAGAGAGGAATTTTCTTTGGGGGTCGTGGGGGAAGTGGTGTATAAACCTGGCCATTAATATCTCACCATTTCAGTATGTAGATTTTCACTTAAACTTCTTATTTTCTGTAAGTTATCTCACCTCCAATTTGCCTTCTGTCTTGAATGCAGGGTTGGTCTGTTCAGCTCCCCTAGAGAGTAATTTCCCAGCCTTCTGCCAGAGTGGGGAGGTGATTTGGAGACTTGCTAGTCTTTAAAGGCTTTACCAATCTGCTTGTTTTCATCCCTAACCTTTATCCTTTCTTTCATAAGTAAATAGTTTCTCCAGTTCCTGAGCTTTTATGGAATTCTGCTGGTAGAATTACCTTGCTTATTAGCGTCTCCCTGAAAGCTTAGATTTCAGCTTTCTCAGGATTGCTTTTCGGTTTCTGAAATATTGGTGTCCGTCTTTTGTGATTATTTCTTCTCCTATTCTCTTTGTCTTTGTGAGTTTGTGCCTTTTCTATTCCTTTCTTGTAGTTTTAGTGGGTTTTTGTAGGGGAACAGAGATAAATGTATGCTTTAAACATGCCATATTTAAATGACAATCTCGGAGCTGATATTTAAACCCATTTCATAGCTAATAATTTCTATTGCTTCCCAAACATTTAATGAGCAATATGTTTGGAACTTAATAGATATTCAGAAAATAATAATTTTTAAAATATTAATAACAGCCCTTTAGAATACATGGGCCTGTGCGTTCTAATTGTAGTTTTAAACCTCATAAGATATTTTACTTCAAGAAGTTGAGTTTATAATTTTTCCTGTCTTCTCACAGAGACAGGGAAGAACGATTGGCAGCACTCACAGCTGCTCAGCAAGAAGCCATGGAAGAGCTACAGAAAAAAATCCAGCTCAAGGTAGGGATATTATACAGTTTTAATTTGACATTTTAGGGTTTGCAATGGTATGTGAGATTCAAATTTTATCTATAAAACAAAAAATTGAATTAGTCTATATTCTAATCTTTGGACAACAAGGCTTATATGATTTGGCTTACGATCATTTCTAACTCAACATCTGGAAACCGAATTTACTTTGGTAAAGTAGAGAGAGCCATTGAGGAAAAAAATTAAAGGAAGTTTAATGTTTCCTATTTTTACTAAGCAATTCATTAATGACTTAAAGTCATTACTGCTAGGGTTCTGATATTTACAGGTTTTAACATTTAAAAGCAAACTAAAAGATATTTCTTATTTGTCTCACTTGATTTAAATGCTAATCAATTGCATAATTATAGCTTGGGAGATATGATAAACTCACTTTTTCTAGAAAATTTTTACTATTACAACATATAGGCAGTTCCTAGCAATATGAATATTTCACATTATATTACAGTTATTTACATGCTGGCTCCTCATAGGGATAGTGTAGCCTTAAGGTAGAGGACCATATTTTACTATTTGTACAGTCCTAGAAATGTGCCATTCATTTAAATTTAATGCATCAAAATATTAATAGAGCTTTGTGGTAGGCAATGGGATACAGAGATGGGTAAAACATGATTCCAGTTTTCAAGAAACTCATAATCTTGTGTGAGATTCAGATCCTAACCAGAGAATTTCCATATACATAGAGGTATACATGGAGTGCTATGTATGGAAGCACAGAAGAGGACACTTAGTCTAACATGAGGGTGTCAGAGGTCAGGGAAGTAATTTTGGAGAACAGTCCCTGAGCTGGATCTTGAAAGAAGAATGAGTTGGTTGGGTAGGAAAATGCATAGGTGGGTGGGATGCCACTCCAGCACAAGGGTCTAAAATAGTTTTTTTTTCTTTTCTGCGATAGTCACTGGAGTTGTAGAAATGGAGTAGGGGTAGATATCATTAATAGAGGTCTGTGTCATGATGAACCTTGTCTGCTGTGTTGGTAAATGTGGGCTTTACCTGTGGCTTAACATTTTGCACAATGTGTTCAAGGAAGTGCTTCTCGAAAGCATGTTGTGGGCAAATAATTTGTAAAATGCTGCTTATTATAAGCTAGGTTTATTGAATTGTAGAGCACAGTGACGTACTAGAGGCTGTATAAAGTTCTATGTTAAAAACCTGTTTGGCTTTAACTCACTATTTTCCAAATTAATTTGTTCCATGGAGCCTGTTCCACAAAACACTTATTAACGTGGAGTACACTTCAGGAAACATTACTTTGCATGTGGGAGATGTTAAAGGGCTTTATGTAAACCCTTGTCTTCAGTGTGCAAGTTAATATGGAAATAAGACATTCCCCTATTATTTTAAAAGTTTTCATGGAAGTATTTTCCAAGTTCTCAGTATAATTTGAATAATTTTTGAAATTCCTGCTCTTCGACTTCATCTACAGCATGATGAAAGCATTCGAAGACACATGGAACAGATTGAACAAAGAAAAGAAAAAGCTGCTGAGTTAAGCAGTGGACGACATGCAAATACTGATTATGCCCCCAAACTGACCCCTTATGAAAGAAAGAAGCAGTGTTCTCTCTGCAATGTCCTGGTAAGTTGTCATTTTCGATATCATGATGATATATTGTAATTTATTACTAAATTTTATGAAACCGTGGAAATTTATTCTGCTAGCCTTTTAAAACTCATGCTAAGTTGTCTGCTAAGTGCCATAGATTTCTTTTTGCCATGAATGATTTTGAATGAAAAGTAAGTGGTACAAATGATATTAGCATTTAGGAATAGTCATAGAAAGTGCTAAAGAATGCAGTCGCTACTAAAATGAATGTTTATCTGCTTAATGATAGCCTAAGTCAATATTTTTGGGTATTAGAACTAAAAAGGAAAGCAACATTTTCAGTGCTGAGATTTGAACCTTCAAACTTGAGGAAATAATTTTCTTTTAGGCTGGCCGTGATGAATGGCATGCTTTCTTTTGACCATATGTCTTCTAGAGGATTCTCAGCATTGTTTTCTAAGGAAAGTATTTTAAAGACTAATATGTAAACACTGGAGTGATCTAAATTTGTATGTAGTATATTGGATTGAATGTGTAATATTTAAAATTAGATATAATATTAGTTAATTACATTGCTTTGATTTTATGCTTTTAGATCTCTTCAGAGGTATATCTTTTTAGCCACATTAAAGGGAAAAAACACCAGCAAGCTGTGAGAGAAAATAGCAGCATCCAAGGGCGTGAACTTTCAGATGAAGAAGTGGTAAGCTTTACTTTTGTTCATTTACAGTTATTTATTGAGTACCTAGAATGTACTCTTTTATTATAAAGAATTCTATTTTTATATATTATTCCTATGATTATTTAAGACTATATTTAGCACTTAATAACTACTACAATATAGTGTACAAATATTATTTTAGTATATGTATTAATTTAAGAAATATAGAAAGAAGAATTTAATGCTGTTATTTATATAATTTCTGTACAATAAAAGGTTATGGAAAATTGATAATAATACAGGAAAAGAATTACTTACTCATTGATGTACTGGATTTCTTGATAAATAGTCAACAATATAAATTTCATATAATAGGATAATTTTGGATAAATAAACCATTTAGAAATTTTGGGAAATGCAAACTTACCTATAATTATTGTTTACATGGAATTTAGATTTGTTTAAATATGTTTATGAGTTTTTTTTATGTAACTATTATTGAGACTTGGATGACATAGCTAGATAATCTGTGAATATTATAAATAAATCCTATTTATAATAGAAAATTTCTAAAGCTAGTCAAGAAAGGGAAATTCATATTTGTCAATCATCTCTTAAGATGCTCAGGCAAGATTATTATGGGTTCTTTGATGGCAGTACCTGTGTATAGGTGCATGTGTATGTGTAACTTTTTTTTTTGAAGTACGCCATACATTAGTACATAAATCTCAGATATATAGCTAATAAATTTTTACATATGTATACATTGATATAAAACCACCCAGATCATGATGTAGATCATTTCTTATATACTAAATGCTCCACTTATGCACTTTCCCATTCATGTCTCCAAAAGATAACTCCTCTCTGACTTTTCACACCATCTCTTCATCTTGCCTGTTCTTGAACCTCCTATAAATGGTACCGTACAGCATGTGTTCTTTTGTGTCTGATGTCTTTCATTCATGCTCAAGTCTGTGAGATTGAGTTTATGTGAAGCTGTAGTTAATTATTTTTCTTAGCTTTTCATCAATGTCCTCCAGGCAAAGACTATCAGGATCACATCAATAGTTGAATAAAATTGTGTTTATTGACTTGTTAAAAGAAGAGAAAATACACACCATGGGGAATTGTGGAGATTTTCAATAAGAACGTATTTGAAAGGACTTACAGAATTTGGTTTGTGCTCGGTGATTTGGGGGAAGGTTCAAGGCGATGAGGCTTTGCTCTGAATTGGATGGCATCAGGAAGCAGGTGTAGTTCTGTGGTTGGTTTCTCAATCAATTTTATCTAGGCAGAAGGGATGAATATGCTGTTTTCACTGGGTTTCTGGATATGACCAATGCTTGAGGGGAAATTCTGCACCATTATTTGGGTTCACTTCTCTGTGATTTCTTCCTTTGAGGAATTTTGCCCCTAAAGTTCTAACCACTTTGACAATTGTCAACTTCAAATTCTGTTTCCTCAGCTCACTAAGACTGCCACTTTCAGCTTGCAGTATCTTCCCATGCCAGAAATTGGCATAAACTTACAAGGAAGAACCTAGAGTGAATGTGGAGCTCACTTCCTGTACTTCCCTTCTTTTAGGGATCAATGGTCTTTCAAGTCTTGGCTGTGTTGGCTCTTCTTTAATTCCTTCATATGGTTACTTTGTATATTTTGTGCAGCTTTTGGAGTTGGAAGATTAGTCCAGTACAAGTTCGTTCAATGTACCTGGAATTGAAAGTCTTCATTGTTTGATTTCTGTACATTCATGTTTGATATAATACTTGACACATGTTAAGGTTTTAATAAATGCCCATTGAGTTTAGTTGAATTGAACTGCAAGGTTATACAGAATGGCTTAAAGGTATCGTTGGAGTCGGCCTCTAAATTTTTCCTTCGTAATATTAGGTACTTTTAATACAAGCGAAATGGAATATGGAACTAATTATTTAGTTTACCTCAAATAATTTTTTGCCTTTTACTCAAATTGTATGAGTATTTTAAGAGAGAGGGATATAGAATTTTTTTTTACTTGAGTCTTTCTTGATGTACCCCCATATTCTACTTCAGTTTGCTGTTTAGAACTAGAGTCATGTGTAGGTATGCTCTACTTTGAAAAATATCCTAAATTACCTCAATTCATTATAATGTAATAATTGCCATTATAAAGAAAATTCTTTGGTTTATAAAAATATTTGTAATTAAGTTCTCTTAATAAAAGAACTAAATATATTATTTACTTTACAAAAACTTTATTTGAAAATTTTCTGGAGTATGCTATTATGTAAACTGAAATATAAATTTCGTGTGTTTTTATTTCAATGGGAAATGGTGAGAAACAAATAATATTGGATCCATGCACTTTGGATGAAAACTATGCAACATTATCTAATTCTCGTAGCTATCATAGCAGTCTGATGTTTAGCCATTGTGGTTTGAGATATGATTGATGTGTTCATTTTGTGTACTGTTTCCGTTTGAATGAATTAAATTTTCTTAAAGTTCTTACTTAATTCATGTAGTTATTCTTGGTTATTGCCCCTTCTTCCTGAAAACAAGTGTGCAATATAGCATATGAATTATGTGATATAGAAAGGCAATTTTCTGTTACTCAACATGGAAGTTTCATTTTTAATCAGTGAAGTTATGTATGGTAAACGTACTTGTTTTACTTAAAGTTATTACTTGTCAACTGTGATGTCTTTATATTATGTACACCTTGTCTGTGACCCTTCTTCTTTGACATATAAGATTTTATTTATATCACCTCTGACCTAATAAAATTGTACCTTTGACCTTATGAACTTCACATCTCAGATAACTTACTCTTGATCTTTGACATATTTTGTTTTAAGCCCGTTCAACATAATAGGTAGCTGCTGAGTTAAGAAAGTTTTATTGTTTCGTTTTTATTGTGATTTGACTGGGGAATTTTTCTAGTGTTCCTTGAGACTTCACAAAAAGAATGATGTTTGAAGTATATTGTTTGACTTTTTATCCTCATTCATCATCTCAGAATTCAAATGATCAAAGTATGTGAGTTTTAAATACATTCTAAAATTTAAATTTTTACATGCATTGCTAGAGAAATAATAAAGTATTAGTTTTAATACTTGTTTTCTTTGTGGTCCTATTTTCACACTATCTAAAGAAGTTGATAGCATTTTTTGTGAAAGTTGCATGAAAATACTTTAATCCTATATGAAGAATGAAGTTAAAAAGTTGTGTTTTTATTCTATTTTGAATACATGTATTTCTGTTCATGAGACTCCTTGATTTTATAAATACGTAAATTATGCAAGCTCTGTTTGTTACCCTGTGTATTTAAATATAGAGAAAATAATAGTTAATTTTCATTTGATTCCTGAAAGTTACAAACGAGATTTTTATGAAGTATCTTAAATTAGCTATAATTTATTGAATGCTTACGACCAAGTGTGATTTTATAAATAATAAATTAGTATTTTTCCATGGAAAAAATATACTAACTAGGTCACTGAAGAAATAAAGAGAAATTTTGAATTAGCCAAAACATAAAGACATCACTGTATTCAATGAAATATAAGCTGACCTCTTTGACCAGGGTGTGCATGGCTTGGAGGTGGAAGAAGTGGCAAGACATTTCCCACAATTGATGACAGTCTGAGATATAATAGGTAATTCCTTATAGACTCATTTATTTCCTTACCTTGTTTACCTTTGTAGAAGCAGAAATACTTATTCTCTTTTCATGATCACATTAGAAACATCTTGTTTGCCTTTCAACAGAAAATGAAGTCAAATGAACAAACTAGAAGTCATTTAGACTAAATCCTCAGTTTTTTTATTTTTTTCCTCCCAATACCTCAATAGGGTTAGTAAGTTTAAGTCAATTTGAGAAATTATTTTAAAACATCTTAGACTTTTTGGATGTAGCTTCCATTGACTTCATTTTCTCTTTAATGATATGGCAGAATTTTTATAGGTAGATGTGAGTGTGTGAAAATGTATATGTATTCGGTATATAATGAACATACATATATAGCTGATTATTAATTTATATATTTCTTCTAACATTTTGATTCCTTGGGTAAACTTACATTGTAACTAGGATGTGCAGAGAATATGTAGCTCTGTATCTATGGCTGTTTTGGTTGTCTTCATTAGTTCAAGGAAAAATTTTTCAGCTTTTGCTTATTGGTTCAAGGAAAAATTTTCAACCAGTTTAAGTAACCAGTTTGTTTTTTTTTTAAACCTTAGTTAGATCCAATGCTTTAAGCAGTTTCTTTAATTAGTACTCAGCCTCTTTTGAATAAAAATGCTTGGTCTTTGCTACGGACTGAATGATTTTGTCCTCCCAAAATTCGTATGTTGAAACCCTAATTCCAAATGTGTTGATATTCGGAGATGGGCACTTTGGGAGGGAAGTCGGTCATTAGGGTGAAACCCTCATGATTAGATTAGTGCTCTTATAATGAGATTGCAAAGAGCTTGCTCTTCCTCTCTCTTTCCCTGCCATGTGAGGATACAGCAAGAAGACCTCCAGGAAGAGGGCCCTTATCAGAACCCAACCATGCTGGCACCCTGATCTCAGACTTCCCAGTCTTCAGAACTGAGAAATAAATGTTTGTTGTTTAAGCCACCCAGTCTATGGTATTCTGTTACAGCAGCCTGAGCTGACTAACATAGCCCCAGCCCTTGCTTATGTCCTTAAGGTGGCATCTGTGTGTAACAGAGGATGAATATGGTTTATGTGACCCCACTCTGAGGGGAAAAGTTGATATCTTACTACATAATGTCTTTTGTCTTTCCTGATTTCCACTTTTTTCCCCGATATTTGGAAAGATGGAGTGATTAAAAGTGTGGGTGGTGGGACCAGGTGAATAGAACTAAATCTTTATGCTCTGTGGTGTGAAGTCAACAGATAATCCTAAAACTAAAACATGAAAAAATAGTCATAAAAATATGTATTAAGGAACATAGACAAAAAAGATGAAATAACCAGCTAAAATTGTTGCCTCTGGATTGGAGAAATAAGAGAACAGTAGGAAACTATTTTTTAAAAAAAAATCTTGACTGTTTAAATTATTTCAAAAGTAACTTTGATAAAAGCAAAAACATTTTTAAAAAATAAAGTAATAGAGCAATGGAGATTGTGTCTATGTTGCTTAGGAGTCTTCTTCTTCCTGTCCATTGTTTTTAAAATCTAGGTTAACATTAAATAAATAAATGTATCTATACATAAAAGGTCATCATGGCAAAGTTGGATAGTTTGGCCAATTACACCCTTAATTCACTGTTCCTTTAAATTGTTGCAATATCATTTGATTCTGTGATAAGAGACCAAATACTGGATTCTATTTAGGGCCACTTTGATGAGATTTCTTCAGGTAGGTGCATGTATTCTTAAATTCAAGTTTACTTTTCAGAGTTTTACAGTTGACCCAAAACAGAATTAAGGGATGGATACTTGACTCTTAACAGATTTTCAGCTGTGTTAATCAGGCTGTAAAATTTGTAGTCCTGAGTGAGCTTAGATTTATAGTAGCAGCTAGTTCACTAACTTGACATATTGCACTGAATGAAAGTAAGACTGTTTTGCCCTATTTTTTTTCTAATTTGCAGTTTTAATTTAATCAGTTTATGGGTTTTTATAGATATCTTTCATCAAGTTAAGGAAGTTCCCTTTTATCTCTAATTTTTTGAGATCTTAAAAAATAAGTTAATTTTTATTGAATTTTTTCTCCATTTTAGGGTTGCTTTTTTCCCTTTAATTGCTTTAATTAAAGCAAAAGGGTTTTTGGGTAGAATTTAATTACAGAAAGGTTGCTTTTTCCTTTTACTTTGTTTATGTGATATATGACATTAATAGTTTTCCTGATACTAAACTTATTTGGTCATGATTTTAAAAATACATGAATTTGTTTTGTAAATATCTTGTTTAGGACTTTCCCTTCTCAAGATTAAAGCTTCATGTATAAACTGACTAGTTTTTTCTGTATTTTTTCTTCCTGGGAACCTGTTGTATAAAATAGAAATTATCTCTTCCTCGAGGGTTTTGTTTAATTTGTTTATAAAATTGTATGTTCTTGGTATGTTTTATGGGAAAAATTTTTTTGTTTTATTTGTGGTCAAATACACGTAACTTAAAATTTACCACCTTAACCATTTTTCTAGCTTTATTGAGGTATAATCGACAAATAAAAACTGTATATTTTCAGGATGTACAACATGATGATTTGCTGTGTGTATGTATGCATTGTGTAGTGATTACCACAATCAGTTGTGTTTTTATACAGTAATAATGAACTGTCCAAAAAAGAAATTAAGAAAACAATCTTATTTACAATAGCATCAAAAAGAATAGAATACTTAGGAATCAATTTAACCAAGGAAGTAGAAGATCTTTTTACTGAAAACTATAAGACATTGATGAAAGAAATTGAAGAAGATACAAATAAATGGAAAAATATTCTATATTCATAGATTTGGAAGAATTAATGTTGTTGAAGAGTCCATAATACCCAAAGCAATCTACAGATTCAGTGAAATCTCTATCAAAAATGTAATGATATTTTTCACAGAAATAGGAAAAACAATACTAAAATTTGTATGGAACCACAAAAGACTCTAAAAAGCCAGAGGAGTCTTGAGAAAGAAGAGCAAAGCTAGAGACATCACACTTCCTCATTTTAAAGTATAATACAAAGCTATAGTTACCATATTAACCATTTTTATTTAAAAGTGTACGGTTCAGTGGCATTAAGTTCATTCACGTTGTTGTGTTGCCATCACCACCATCCATCCACAGAAATCTTTTCATCTTGCACAGCTGAAACTCTGTACCCATTAAACAATAATTCCCCATTCCCTCCTTCCTCCAGCCCCTGGCAACCACTATTCTAATTTCTGTCTCTATGAAAATCACTGATATAAGTAGAATTATACAGTATTTGTCCTTTTGTGACTGGCTTATTTTACTCAAGATGATGTCCTCAAGATTCATGTTTTATATGTCAGAATTTCCTTCCATTTTAGGACTGAATAATATTCCATTGTATTCAGTTGTATTCCATTGTATATACCATATTTTGTTTAGCTGTTCATCTGTCCTTGGACACTTGGGTTGCTTTCACCTTTTGGTTACTGGAAATAATGCTGTATGGACACAAGTATACAAATATTTGAGTCTTTGTTTTCAGTTCTTTTGGGTATGTACTCAGAAGTGGATTTCTGGATCAAATGGTGATTATATCTTTAATTTTTTGAGGAATGCCATACTGTTTTTCACAGCAGCTGCACCATTTTACATTCCCACCAACAGTGCACAAAGGGCTCCCTTTTCTCCACATCCTTGGTAACACTTGTTATTTTCTGTTTTTAATAATAGCTGTCCATATAGGTTGGGCATATTTTAGATTATAATTTATTTCTTTGAGTATATTTAGATTTTCTATGATTAAATACATTTGTTTTGATAAATTTTCATTTTCTAGGAAACTGTTTTCTTCTTAAGTTTTCAAAAGTCTTGGCAAAAAATTTTTCAGACTATTCTTTTAGATTTTTAAAGCAATCTCAATTTAACCAATAATGGTGTGTCCTTTTTCATTTCTAACATTTTTTATTTGTTCATTTTTTTGTTATTCTTATCAGCAGCTTGTATTTCCAAAAATTCGATTTTTTGTATTGTTGATCCTATCATTGCTTCCTTTTTTCTATTTCATTAATGTCATTTCTTTGTTTCATGATTTCCTTTTTACCTGGTTCTTGGAGTTTATTTTGATATTCTTTTTCTAGCTCTTTTAAGGTGAATACTTGGCTTATTAGTTTTCAGTACTTAATGTAAGTACTTAAAATATTAATTCCTAAGATACTGTTTGATACAAAGTATTTTAATTATTATTCATTTTTAAATACTTTCTAATTTCTTTCATAATTTTTTGACACATGGGTCGTTTAGAAGGGTGGTTTAAATTTTCCAAACATAGGAGTTTTATGTATTGATTTGCAACTTAATTGCAGTAAGATCAGAGAATGTAGTCTCTGTAGTCTCACATAACACATGGTCAGGTTTTGTAAATGTTCTGTATGCCCAAAGAATGTGTATTCTCCAGTTATTCATTCTATCAAGCATATTAATTATACTATTGCAATATTCTATATCCATGCTGATTTTTGCTGCTTCTTTCAATTACTGATTGCAGGGGTTAAAATTTTCCCAGCATGATGATAAATTTATCTCTTCTTGTAGCTCTGTCAGTGTTTGCTTTATTTATTTTGAGGCTATGTTATTAACAGCATATAAGTTTAGAATTGTATATCTTCCTGATGAATTCAGCTGTTTACTATGTGAAGTAACTCCTTTTAATGTACTAGGTAAATAGTTTTCCATTTTTTGTGAATCTATTATGAGCTTAATTTTAAAACTAGTTTTAAAATTAGTTTTAAAATTAAAACTAATCACTTTCAAGTTTTAAAATTAAGCTCATGATGATTCACAAACTGGATTGGGACATTCTATCTAACTTTGAAAGTTTCTTACTTAAAGTCTATTTTGTTTGATAGTAATATTGGTATACTAGGTTTCATTCGTTTAGTATCTTTGTGCTATATCTTTTCTACTTTTAAAAGTTTTGGTAAAATTCATTTTATGTACAGAAGAGTATGTAGGATATGTATATACTGTTTGTAGAATAATAATAAAATGAATGTCTTTGTATCCACCATTCAGGCTAGTGAGAATCTCCTAGTGGAGAATTCTGTTTTTGTTTGTCTGAAAATGTGCTTTTATTTGTGAAAAAATATTTTCACTGGGTATAGAATTGTAGCTTGACAATTATTTTCTCCAAGAATTGATTGAGTAGATTAGTCACTATGTTCTTGCTTCCATTCCTAATAGGGTAAGGTCATTCTTCTGTATTTTTCTTTTTTCAAAATTGCCATGGCTGTTCTTCTGCATTTCAATTTTTATATAACTTTTGCGATAAACTTGTTAGGCTAAAAAAATTCATGTTTGAATTTTGATCGAGATTGCTTTAAAATTGTAGATTAAATTGGCAAGAGTGGACATCTTTTATTTTATTTTATTCAGGATATTATGAGGATACAAACATTTTGGTTACATGTAACGCTATTTGCCCCACCCAAGCCAGAACTACAAGTTGTCCCTCCCCCATACAGTGCAGTCCACTTCCATTAGTTGTACGTTCACACCCCCCGCCACCTGCCCTGCACCCCACCTAGACCAGAACTCAGCGAGTATTACTACCATGTGAACACCTTAGTGTTGGTCAGTTGGTACCAATTTGAGGGTGAGTATATGTGGTGCATGTTTTTCATCCTTGCGATACCTTACTTTGAAGGATGGGCTCAATCTCTGTCCAGGATAATACAAGAGGTGCTAGATCACCATTGTCATTTGTAGATGAGTAGTATTCCATGGTATACATGTACCATACTTTATTAATCCGCTCATGTATTGATGGGCAGTTGGGTTGTTTCCACATGTTTGCAATTGTAAATTTTGCTGCCATAAACATTGGAGTGCAGATGTCTTTACTGT
Organism: Indri indri; assembly: GCA_004363605.1. Lineage (NCBI taxonomy): Eukaryota > Metazoa > Chordata > Mammalia > Primates > Indriidae > Indri > Indri indri. Next base: position 111,703 of record RJWJ010000777.1, on the reverse strand, counting down.
AGAATGCCTTTTTTCCTTTGGATAGCTGCCTAGTAGTGGGATTGCTGAATCAAATGGTATTTCTATTTTTAGCTCTTTGAGGTATCTACAAATTACTTTCCCTAGAGGTTGTACTAATTTGCAGTCCCACCAGCAGTGTAAGAGTGTTCCAGTCTCTCCACATCCATGCCAGCATTTGTTGTTTTGAGACTTTTTGAGAGAGGCCATTCTCATTGTGGTTTTGATTTGCATTTCCCTAATGATTAGAGATGTTGAGCACTTTTTTTATATGTTTGTTGGCCATTAATCTATCTTCTTTTGAAAAATTTCTGTTCCTGTCCTTTGCCCGTTTATTGATGGGGTTGTTTGATTTTTTCTTGTTGATTTTCTTAAGTTCTGTATAGATTCTTGTTATCAGCCCTTTATCAGATTTGTAGAAAGCAAATATTTTTTCCCATTCTGTGGGTTGTCTATTCGCTCTAATGATAGTTTCCTTGGCTGTGTAAAAGCTTTTTAATTTGATTAGGTTCCATTTGTTTATTTTGTTGCTGCTGTGATTTCTTTGGGGGTCTTCTTCATAAATTCTTTGCCTAGGCCGATGTCTAAAAGAGCCTTCCCCACATTTTCTTCCAGAATTCTTGAGGTTTCACGCCTTAGGTTTAAGTCTGTTATCCATCGTGAGTTAATTTTTATGAGAGGTGAGAGGTGGGGATCCAGTTTCAATCTTCTGCTTGTGGATATCCAGTTTTCCCAGCACCACTTATTGAATAGAGATTCTTTTCCCCAGTGTATACTTTTGTCTGCTTTGTCGAAGATTAGACGACAATATGAGGATGGTTTTATATCTGGGATCTCCATCCTATTCTAAAGGTCTGTATCTCTGTTCTTGTGCCAGTAGACATCTTTTAAATATTGATTCTTTCCTTTCAGGGACTTGTGTGTTTGTGTAGTCATGTCTTGCATTTGTGTGTATGTGTGTCATTTACCAAAGTTTATAATTTTCTTCATTTAAGTCTTGAAAATTTCTTACTAGGTTTATTTTGTTTTTTAAATATTTTGTGGATTAAAAAATTATTTTAAATGGAATTTCCCACAATTAAATAAGTTTATTTGGTTTTTAATGGTATAGAATAAATCTGTACATTTCATTGTATTGATCTGTCCACTGAACCTTTTTATTAGTTTTAATAGTTTTTTCATTGATTTTCTTGGATTTTCTAGTTATTTATTTCATCTGAAAATAGTAATAGTTTATGAGGTATATTTTAGTATTTTTACTTTTTTATATGTACTTTTGTTTTTATTGCATTAGCTAGGATCTTATTATAATGTTGAAAAGTGGTGGTGAGAACAAGAGCAAGAACCTCTTTTTTTTCCTTGTTTTCGATTCTAGTGAAAATACTTAAACTCCAAAAATATTTTGGATTCAATGTGTTACTAGTTCATTTAGGATTTTTTCATCTGTATCCTTTTTTTCTAAGTGAACTCAGTCTATAGTTATACTTTTTCTGTTCTCATTTTCCAGATTCAGTATGAAGTTCATAAGACAGATAAGTAAATCACGGTTCATTCCAGCCTTTTTTGTGTTCTGGATCAGTTTATTGAACACACAAATAGTCTTTTAAGAAAAGATTTGGTAGACTCACCTGTAAACTATCTAGAGCTTCTGTTTTTTCTTTTTTAGTAAACTTTTATTTTAGAATAATTTTCGATTTATAAAAAAGTTATAAAGATAATGCAGAGAGTTCCTATGTAACCTTTATGCAGTTCCCCTATTATTTGTATATAACCCTGATACGTCAGTTATATTAGTTGGAGTTAATAAACCAAGAACGGTACATTGCTGTTAACTCCAGGCTTTATTTGTATTTCATTAGTATTTCCATTACTGTTCTTTTTCTGTTAATATTTCAGGATCTTATCCAGGAGCTATGTATTTAATTTAGTCACCATGTCTCCTTAATACCCTCTAGCTGTGATAGTTTCTTAGTCTTGTTTTTCATGGCCTGTCAGTTTTGAGTAGTAGTTTTTTTCTCGTGATTACACTACAGTTGTAGGTTTTTGTATAGAATACTACAGAGGTGAAAACTCCTTCTCAATAGATCATATCAGGAGATACATACAATTACAACTTATTTCTTGTCCTTGTTTTTTGCAATGTTTTTTGTTTTTTGGGTTTTTTTTTTGCTGTAATGTTACTATTTTTCCCTTTCCATACTTTGGAAGCAAGTACCAAGGGTTAAGGGTAGGGTTAAGTGAGGTATTAAGTTTTAGCTTCCAGAGAAGGAATATCTACGTAAATTATCTGTAATTGTTCTGTTAAGGAAGATTTGCCTGTTCTCCCTATTTGTTTCATTAGTCATTTATATCAGTATGGACTCATGGATATTTATATTTTATTTTGTTATAATCCAGTATTACATTATTTTGTTGCCAGTATTGTTCCAGCTTTGGTCATTAGGAGCTCTTTTTGTTGGTGTCTTTGTTTTTTTGACATGCCCCCAAAATTTTGTTTTTTGAGCACCTCCTTTCCTGCAGTTTATAAACTTGTATGCAGCAGGCTTATCTTGTATTTTTCCTGTTCCAGCCCTAGACTCAACCACTTCTCTAAGGAGCCCTATCTTCCCCCCCACCCCCCAGAATGATACTTAGAAAACAAGACTTAGGTATAAGGTGTGCTCATTATTAATTTGGGTTGCCACTGTTTCTAGGCCCTTGGGTCTAACCTTTGTTTAGGGCGAGATTTTTGCCCCTCATATCAATTTCTCCTTCCTCCCTCCCTTCCTGCCTTCCATTTAGGGGCTTCAAGTGTTTTTTTGTTGCATAGATGAATTGAATCATGCAGAAGTCAGGGCTTTCAGTGTCCCCGTCATCAGAAGAATGTGCATTGTACCATATAGGTAGATTTTAATCCCTCCCCCTTTTCCATTCTCCCCACTTCTTGGCTTTCAATGTCCATTACACCACTTTATAACCATATATATCCCTTGTTTAGGTCCCTCTTGAAAGTGAGAACATGTGGTATTGTTTTTCCATTCCTGAGATACTTCACTTAGGATAATGGTCTCCAGTTCTATCCAAGTTGCTGCAAAATATGTTATTTCATTTATTTTTTATGGCTGAATAGTACTTTATGGTGTGTGTGTGTGTGTGTGTGTATATGTGTGTGCGCGTATGTGTATACACACACACACACACACACACACACACCACATTTTCTTTTTCCATTCATCAGTTGATGAGCACTTAGGTTGGTTCCATGTCTTTCAAATTGTAAATTGTGTTGTGATAAATATTGAGATAAGGTGTCTTTTTGGTGTGATAACTTCTTTTCCTTTGCGTAGATACCCAGTAGTGGGATTGCTGGATCAGGTGGGTCTACTTTTAGTTCTTTTAGAAATCTCCATACTGTTTTCCATAGTTGTTGTGCTAGTTTACATTTCCACCAGCAGTTCTTAAGTGTTCCCTTTTCACTGCATCCATGCCAAAATCTGTTGTTTTTTGACTTTTAAATAATGGCAATTCTGACAGGAGTGAGGTGGTGTCTTACTGTGGTTTTGATTTGCATTTCCCTGATAATTGGTTATGTTGAACATTTTTTTATGTTTGTTGGCCATTTGTCTGTCTTCTTTTGAGAAAAGCCTGTTTGTGTCTTTTGCCCAGTTTTTGATGGGGTTATTTGTTTTTTTCTTGCTGATTTGTTTGAGTTCTTCTGGATATTAGCCCTTTGTTGCATGTAGAGTTTGCTATTCTCCCATTCTGTAGGTTATCTATTTACTCTGTTGGTCATTTCCTTTGCTGTGCAGAAACTGTTTAGTTTAATTAAGTACCATTTATTTATTTTTGTTGTTATTATATTTGCTTTTGGGATCTTAGTTATAAATTCTTTGCCTAGGCCAAGGTCCGGAAGAGTTTTTCCTACATTTTTTTCTGTAATTTTTATGGTTTCAGGTCTTACCTTTATGTCTTTAAGCCATCTGAGGTTAATTTTTGTATATGATGAGAGATAGGGATCCAGTTTTGTTCTTCTACATGTGGCTGTTTAATTTTCCAGCACAATTTATCGAACAGGGCATTGTTTCCCAGTGTATGTTTTTGTCTACTTTGTGGAAAATCAATTGGTTGTCGCTATATGGTTTCATTTCTGGATTCTGGATTCTGTTCCATTGGTCCATGTGTTTTGGTTACTTTATACTAATACCATGTTATTTTGGTTACTGTAGCCTTGTAGTATAATTTGAAGGCAGGTAACGTGATGTCTCCAGATTTTGTTCTTTTTGCTCAGGCTTGCTTAGGCTATTCGGGCTCTTTTTTGGTTCCATGTGAAGTTTAGTATTAATTTTTCTAGATCTGTGAAAAATGACATTGATGTTTTCATGGGAGTTTTGTTGAATCTGTAAACCACTTTGGGCAGTATTGCCTTTTTTTTTTTTTTTTTTTTTGAGACAGAGTCTCACTCTCTTGCCTGGGGTGAGTGCCGTGGCGTCAGCCTAGCTCACAGCAACCTCTAACTCCTGGGCTCGAGCAATCCTACTGCCTCAGCCTCCCGAGTAGCTGGGACTACAGGCATGCGCCACCATGCCCGGCTAATTTTTTCTATATATATATATTTTTAGCTGTCCAATTAATTTATTTCTACTTTTGGTAGAGATGGGGTCTCGCTCTTGCTCAGGCTGGTCTCGAACTCCTGAGCTCAGGACTATCCGCCCGCCTCGGCCTCCCAGAGTGCTAGGATTACAGGCGTGAGCCACTGCGCCCGGCCAGTATTGCCTTTTTAACAATGTTGATTCTTCCAATCCATGACCATGGGATTCTTTTCCTTTTGTTTGTGTCATCTATGATTTCTTTCATCAGCGTTTTGTAGTTCTCCTTGTAGAGATATTTCACCTCCTTGGTTAAATACATTCCTAGGTATTTTATTTTCTTTACAGGTATTTTAAATGATACTGAGTTCTTGAGTTGACACTCTCAGCTTGACTGTTATTAGTATAGAGAAATGCTACTGATTTGTGTACATTGATTTTGTAACCTGAGATTTTACTAAACTTATTTATAACTTCTGGGAGTCTTTCTTTGGAGTCTTTAGGATTTTCCAGATGTAAGATCATATCATCAGCAAACAGGAATAGGTGGATCTCCTCTTTCCCAATTTGGATGCCCTTTATGTCGTTCTCTTGCCTGATTGCTCTGGCTAGGAATTCTAGTACTATGTGGAATAGAATTGGTGACAGTGGGCATCCTTGTCTTTTTTTGGTTGTTAGGGAGAATACTTTCAACTTTTCCGCATTCAATGTGTTGTTGACTGTGCGTTTGTCATATATGGCTTTTATTATTTTGAGGTATGTTCCTTCTAGGCCAGTGTGGGGAGGGTTTATTATCATTAAGGGGTGGTAGATTTTATCAAATGCTTTTTCTGAATCTATTGAGATGATCATATGGTCTTTGTTTTTAATTCTGTTGTGAATCACATTTATTGATTTATGTATATTGAACCATCCTTCTATCCCTAGGACAAAACCCACTGGATCGTGGTGAATCATTAATATCTTTTAGATGTGCTCTTGGATTCTGTTTGCTAGTGTTTTGTTGAGGATTTTTGCGTCTGTATTCACAAGGCATATTCTATAGTTTTCTTTGTTTTGTTGTGTCCATTCCTGGCTTTGGCATCAGGATGATACTGGCTTAATAGAATTAGTTAGGCAGCGTCGATGTTATGGAACAGTTTCGGTAGTATAGGTGCCAATTCTTTGTAGGTCTGGTAGAAGTTGGCTGTGAATCTGTCTGGTCCTGGGCTTTTTCGGGGGAGAGATTTTTTTATTAATGTTTCAATCTCACCACTCATTATTGGTCTGTTTAAGATTTCTATTTATTTGTGATTCAAGCATGGGAGGTTGTGTGTTTCCAAAAATTTATCTATTTCCTTTAGATTTTCTGGTTGATGTGTGTGGATGTTTTTGTAGTAGTCATGGTTGATATTTTGTATTTCAGTGGTATCAGTCGTAATGTATAGTTTTTTTATTTCTGATTGAGCTTATTTGAATCCTTTCTTGTCTATTTCTGGTTAATCTAGCTAGTGGTCTATTGATTTTATCTTTTCAAAGAACCAACTTTTTGTTTTATTGATCGTTTGCATTGTTTTTTGGCTTCCATTTCATTTAGTTCTGCTCTGAGCTTTGTTATTTCTTCTGTCAGCTTTTCCCCTTAGCACTGCTTTTTCAGTATTCCATAGATTTTGGATGCTCATGTCATCTTTGTTCAGTTCGAAAAATCTTTTCATTTCTACCTTAATTTCGTGATTGACCCAAGGATTGTTCAGCAGAAGATTGTTTAATCTTCATGACTTTGTGTAGATTTGGGAATTCTTCTTTGTATTGATTTCTAGTTTTATTCGACTGTGGTCTGAGAAGATATGTGATATGATTGTAGTTTTTCTGAATTTGCTGGGGCTTGTTTTGTGGCCTAAAGTATGACTTATCATGGAAAATGTCTCGTATGCTAATGAGAAAAATGTACATTCTGCTATTTTTGGTAGAATGTTCTGTAAATGTCTGTTATGTCCATTTGTTCTAGAGTCTTGTTTTAGTTCAGCATTTGTTTGTCAATCTTCTGTCTCAATGATCTGTCCAGTTCTGTCAGTGGAGTGTTGAAGTTGCCTCCTGTTATGATGCTGTTGTTTATTTCTTTGCTTAGGTCTAGTAGAATTTATTTTATGAATCTGGGAGCTCCTGTGTTAGGTGCATATATATTTAGGTTTGTTATATCTTATTGATGAATTGCTCCCTTTATCATTATATGATGACCCTCTTTGTCTTTTTTTATTTTTTCCCGGCCACTGTTTATTTAAAGTCTGTTTTATCTGATATGAGAATAGCTACTTCTCCTCGCCTTGGGTTTCCATTTGCATGGAATATTTTTTTTTCCATCCCTTTACCTTGAGTCAGTGAGAATCTGTGTGAGTTAGATGAGTTTCCTGGAGACAGCATATATCTGGGATGTGTTTTTTCACCCGTTGAGCCAATCTATATCTTTTAAGTAGAGCATTAAGACAATTTGCATTCAATGTTAGTATTGATATATGAGATACTGTTCTGTTCCTCATTTTGAATGATTCTTAGTTGCTTTGTTTTCTCTCTCATGTTACTGTTTTATAAGAGCTGTGAGCTTTAACTTTTGGGTGTTCTTACACTGGTGGGTATTAATCGTTCTGTTCCATGTATAGAACACTTTAAAACATTTTGTTTAGGATAGGTCTAGTGGTGACAAATTCCCTTAGTGTTTGGTTGTCTGGGAAAGACTTTTTTCTCCTTCATTTATGAAACTTGGTTTTATGGGATACAAAATTCTTGACTGGAAGTTATTCTGTTTAAGAATACTAAAGATGGGACCCCAATTCCTTCTGGCTTGTAAGGTGTCCACTGAGAGGTCTGCTTAGTCTTGATGAGTTTTCCTTTGTAAGTTAGTTGTTGCTTTCGTATTACAGCTTGTACAATTTTCTCCTTCACTTTTACTTTGGCCAGACTGATGATTATGTGCCTTGGTGATATGCTGTTTGCTAGGATTCTTCAAGTACAATGACCATCTTATACTGAATATCTAAATCTGTAGCAATACCAGGGAAGTTTGCCTCATTATTCCCTCAAATAGTTTTTCCATGCTTTTTGCTTTTTCTTCTTCCTCCTCGGTATAGCTATGATTCTTATGTTAGCTTGCTTTACATAGTCCCATATTTCTAAGAGTGATTGTTCATTATTCTTTTTTTCTACATTTTCGACTGACTGGGTTAATTCTTCAGGCTTTGAAATTCTTTCTTGTGCTTGGTCTAGTGTGTCATAAAACTTTTTGCTGTCTTTTGAAATTCCCTAAATGACTCTTATTTCTTTAAGTTTTGGTATGTCTTTTCTTATGTTATCTATCTCTTTAGTGACTTTTTCATTCATGCCCTGAATTATTTCTTTGGTTTCTTTGTTTTGATTTTCAACTTTCTTATCAATCCTATTGATCTAACTTGCCATCCATATTCTGAATTCAATATCTGACATTTTGACAATTTCCTTTTGGTTGGAGTCCGTTGTTTGAGAACTAGTGTGATCCTTTGGGGTTGTTGAAACAGCTTGTTTTTTCATGTTGCCAGAATTCTTATGCTGGTTCTTTCTCATCTCAAGACAGATAGGTTTGTCGCGCACCTGTTCTCCTCTGCTGAGAACACTTCTACTCAGTGAAGAGAGAGAGTCCCCTGCATGGTGCACGTGAGTCCTACTCTGAAGTATTGACCTGGCAGGAGAGAGGTGGATGCACTGTGACCATTATCACTGCTGCTCCCCTGCCTCTCTCATTTCACCATTCCCCGGTGGTTGTCACAGGCGGTCCACACGCTGCACAATGAGTGATTGCCCTGCCTACTTCTGTCAATGGTAGGGATTGTAATCCTGTGCTGACTTGAGTGCTGTCTCACTCAATTCAATGAGCAGTGGCGATTGTTGCCCAGGTCAGCTTGAGCGCTACCCCATTCAGATCTGCAGGCAGTGACATTTATTGCCCTTTGGCGGCTTAAGCGCAACCCTGCCCAGGTCCATGGGTGGCAGTGTTTGTCATCACAAGCATTTACTCCATTCAGCTCCCCTGGCAGTGGTGGGGCTGGGGGGTCACGACTCCTGCTCATGGGACACATGAGAGCACCCAGCCTCCCGACTCCTTCCCCAGCTCAGCAGGGGCACTGAAGAGGCAGTTGCAAGTGATCTGACCCCTGGCTGCATGCTGTGCTCTGGGATCTCAAAATGGCATGAGCCATAGTGCCCAGAGTTGGCAAGCCAATGGGTCCCTGCTGTGCCTTCTCTCTGGAGCAACGCCGCTGCACAGTCTCCCATCAGTCAGTCCCTATGTCAGTCCCATGGCCTGCTGCAGTTGGAGGGTCCCTCCTGCAGCTCAGATAACAACATCCACAGGGAAAGTGTGGAGACCTGGGATTCTCTCCTCTGTCCATTCCCCACATGTGGGCGCCTTCCCTGAGTACTTCCCATCCCACAGAACAGGTCATCTGTCTTCCCCCTCCTTTACTTTGGGAGCCTCCTATCATCTCTCTGCTGAACCCTAATGTGCTCTCTTAGACGATCAATCTGAAGGTGAACATCTAATCGCCACTTTCAGTCCTCTCCGTGAGAGCGGCGTGTGCAGGCTGCTTCTAGTCCACCATCTTGGCCCCCCTCTCCAGTTTATTCTATACTTGTAATCTCTTAAGATTTTCCATGTCTTAAGTCAATATTAGGCATTTATTTTTTAAAGAAAATTATCAATTTTGATTAGATTTTCTAATTATTTTAATGGAAGTGTAGGTACATAGCAGTCTCTTTAAAATAATTAAAATATGCTTTATATTTTCTGGTTTCAATATTTACTGGTACTCTCTTTTTGCCTCAATCTAACTTACCAATGGTTTTCTTTTAAATTTTGTTTCCAGAGAATTGGGTTTATTAATTCCTAATTTCTACCTGTTTTTCAGCCTTTCTTACTCTCCCTCCACACCTTTTCATTGATTATTTTGTTTTCATTTGTTCTTATTTTAAGATATGTATTCTATGCCATATATATTTCCTTTTAATTGACAACATTTTAAATTTCTTTTTTTTTCTTTTTAACACATTGACTGCCACACTAGAAAAAAAAAAAGGTTTTCCTTCGGTCCACGGTGTTTTATTATGAAAATAGAATAAAAATTTCAAAAACAAAATGATCCTTTCTAATTTAATAAAAATTTGTTATTTTTTTATTGCTTTCTGTGCGTGAGTGATATGCAACTTGAAAAATAGTTCATGCGGCTTCCAAGGTACAGACGTGTGAGTTATAAATGCTTCACGGGGCCCCAGGGTTCAAAACTAGCGTGAATGAAATACAACTCACTTGGCAGTTAATGTGTTGAAGAGGTATTTCCACCGTTGTAGGTTAGAGGTGTGGCATTACCTTTTTTTTCTTTTTTTTTTTTTTAATGAGTGTATATATGTGTTTAAAAGTGAGAAGTGATTCATGGATTTGCCTGCCATCTTGCAAGAAAGCCAGGCTAATCTTCTGTGCATTGCTCCAGTTTTAGGGTATGTGTGGCCAGTATGAGGACTATTCTTTGGTATTTAATTTTTACTTTTATTGCATTATGGTCAGAGATTATGGTTTCTATAGGTTCTACTTTAAGGAATAATCTGTTTTCTCTCCTTAGGTATATGTAACATAAACTAGATCAGATTTGTTAATTATTATGTAAATCTTCTTTGTTTTTAAATGTTTTCTTGCTCATTTACATGCTTTTCTCAAAGATGGAAAGACTGCCAAAATGCTTTTATAATTACTTATTCATGTCTCCTTATGTTTTTAAAATCAACTTTTGCTCTATATATTCCACAGGTTTATCATCATGGTCATAACCATTTACATGTCTTTTGTCTTACTGGTGAATTTTATCCTTTAAGAATAGGAAACATCCCTCTTTTTCTTATTTAATCCTCTTTTTGAATATTATTTTTTTTTGGTATTAATATTGCAAACCTAGTTTTGGTTGTTATATCCTTTGATATTCTCGTCTCCCATCGTCCCCTCCCTCATCCTTCGTTTCCCTCCTGTCCCCTTCATAGTTTATTACTTAATTTTTTTTGTATATAGGCCTATTTCTAAAATATATACTTTTATTTTAATTGATTTCTCTTTATAAAAACAGTACCATGCTATATGTAATCTTTTTGGACTTATGCTTTTTCCACATTAATTATAATGCTTAGATTCATCTGGATTACTGTGTATGGCTTTAGTTCATTGGTTTTGGTTGCAGTATTCTTTTTGAGATTAAACATGATTTATTCATCTACTCTGTTGATTGGTATTATATTTGTGTTGTTTTGAAGCTTTTTGATGTTGTAAACAGTGCTGGTATTAACATTTCTATACATATACTTATACACATGTAGGAGTTTTTCTTCAGTATACACCTAGGAGTAGAGTGCTGGATAGTATGTATATAAATGTTTGATTTTAGGAGATAATCCCATACTGTTTTCCTAATTGGTTGGCCCAACCTGTACTCTTACCAGTGACATATATTTAATAAGAAATCCTGTTGCTTTATATTGTTCACAATACTTGGCATTGTCTGTGAATTTTTAACATTTGCCAATCAAATGGGTTCAAAATGGTATCTTATTATAGCCTTGATTTTTCATTTACATGAACAATAGGGACATAAAGCATTTCTTCATGTTTTGGGCAAGTGTTTCCTCTTCTGTAAAATATCTGTGTCTCCCCACCCCTTTTCTTATTGAATTGTTTTTACTTTTCCTTTTGATTTTTAAGCTTTTGAAATAAAATTCGTTACTAATCTTTTGTTAGTTTTGTATATTGGAAATACAATTTTTAATGTATTTTCATATTCTTGTGATTTCTATTAAAAATTCTTAATTTCAACATAGGCCAATTATCAGTATTGTCTTATTTACAGTACTTTTTTTGTTCTACTTCATAAATTTTCCTACTAATTTATAAGAACTATTCATCCATATTTTCCATTAAATGTGTTAAAATTTTATTTTTGGCATTTAGATCTTTAATCCACTTAGTTATTTTCATTGCCCCGTTTATTGGACACCTCTTTCACTATTTATCTCACATCACCTCTTTTGTATACAGAATTGCATACTTGCATGAACCGTTTCTGTGTTCCCTGTTCTATTCCAGTTTGTCTGCTCCACTACCACATTATCTAAATTAATAAGCCTTGAGGTGTGTAGTAGAACAAGTCCTTTCTGTTGGCTTCTTGTCCCTTTACTCTTCCTTATAAATTTTGGAATCAGATTGTCAAATTATATTAAAAACCCTGTTAGGAGTTGGTTTTAAACAAATCATTTGGGGAGAATTCACATCTTCATGATATTCTTATTTGTGAATACGCTATATATATATATATCTTTTTTTTTTTAAATTCAGGATATTATGGGGGTATAGTCATTTTGGTTACATGAAATGCATTTGCCTCACCCAAGCCAGGACTACAAGCGTGCCCTTCCCCCATACTGTGTGCCCCGTTTCCATTAGCTGCAGGTTTACCCTCCCCCCCACCTGACCCATGCCCAATGAGTATTACTACCTTGTGAACACCTTAGTGTTGGTCAGTTAGTACCAATTTGAGGGTGAGTACATGTAGCGCATGTTTTTCCATCTTTGTGATACCTTATTTTGAAGGATGGGCTCAAGCTCTTAGAGCTAGATCACCATTATTTTTTGTACTTGAGTAGTACTCCATGGTATATATATATACCACATTTTATTGATCCACTCAGGTATTGATGGGCAGGTTGTTTCCACATCTTTGCAATTGTGAATTGTGCTGCTATAAACGTTCGAGTGTAGATGTCTTTATTATAGAATGACTTTTTTTCCTTTGGATAGTTGCCTAGTAGTGGGATTGCTGAATCAAATGGAATTTCTATTTTTAGCTCTTTGAGGTATCTCCAAATTACTTTCCCCAGGGGGTGTACTAAGTTGCAGTCCCACCAGCAGTGTAAGAGTGTTCCAGTCTCTCCACATCCACACCAGCATTTGTTTTTTTGGGACTTGTTGATAAAGGCCATTCTCACTGGAGTTAGGTAATATCTCATTGTGGTTTTGATTTGCATTTCCCTGATGATTAAAGATGTTAAGCATGTTTTTATATGTTTGCTGGCCATTATTCTGTCTTCTTTTGAAAAGTTTCTGTTCCTGTCCTTTGCCCATTTATCGATGGGGTTGTTTGATTTTTTTTTCTTGTTGATTTTCTTAAGTTCTGTATAGATTCTTGTTATCAGCCCTTTATCAGATGGGTAGCATGCAAATGTTTTCTTCCATTCTGTAGGTTGTCTATTCGCTCTAAGGACAGTTTCCTTGGCTGTGCAGAAGCTTTTTAAATTTGATCAGGTCCCATTTGTTTGTTTTTGTTGCTGCTGTGATTGCTTTGGGAGTCTTCTTCATAAATTCTTTACCTAGGCTGATATCTAAAAGAGTCTTCCCCAGCCTGAGCAAGAGCAAGACCCCGTCTCTACCAAAAATACAAAGAAATTAACTGGACAGCTAAAAATATGTATATAGAAAAAAATTAGCCGGGCATGGTGGCGCATGCCTGTAGTCCCAGCTACTTGGGAGGCTGAGACAGTAGGATTGCTCGAGCCCAGGAGTTTGAGGTTGCTGTGAGCTAGGCTGATGCCACGGCACTCGCCCCAGGCGAGAGAGACTCTGTCTCAAAAAAAAAAGAGTCTTCCCCACATTTTCTTCCAGAATTCTTAAGGTTTCACACCTTAGGTTTAAGTCTGTTATTCATTGTGAGTTATTGCTGAATGACTGCTGGGTCAAAGAGGAGATCCAGATGGAAATAAAAAAAATTCTTTGAACTAAGTGATTACAGGGACACAAGTTATCACAATCTGTGGGATACAGCGAAAGTATTCCTGAGAGGAAAATTAATAGCATTAAATACTCACATCCAAAAGACCAAAAGCTCACAAATTAACAAACTAATAAACCATCTCAAGAAACTGGAAAAGGAAGACCAAATTAATTCTAAACCTAGCAGAAGAAAGGAAATAACTAAGATCAGATCAGAACTAAATGAAATTGAGAATAAAAGAACTATACAAAAGATCAATGAAACCAAAAGCTGTTTTTTTAAAAAAATAAACAAAATTGATAGCCCTCTTGCTAGATTGACAAGAACTAGAAAGGAAAGGACTTTAATAAACTCAATCAGAAATGAAAAAGGAGAGGTCACTACAGACATCATGGAAATACAAAACATTATCTTTGAATGCTATAAAAATCTATATGCCCAAAAACTACAAAATGTGGAGGAAGTAGACAAATTCTTGTAAACACAGAGCCTCCCTAAACTCAATCAGGAAGAAATAGAATTCTTGAACAGACCACTATCAAGCACAGAAATTGGAGCAGCAATAAAAAATCTTCCAAAAAAAAAAAAGTCCCAGACCACCTGAATTTTACCAAACCTGCAAAGAGGAACTCATACCTATACTGCAGAAATTATTCCACAACATTGAGAAGGATGGTATCCTCCCCAACTCATTACAAAGCCCATATCACCTTGATACCAAAGCCAGGAAAGGACACAACAAAGAAAGAAAACTACAGACCAGTATCCCTCATGAATATAGATGCAAAAATCCTCAACAAAATCTTAGAAAACCAAATCCACAGGACATCAAAAAAATAATTCTTCATGACCAGGTGGACTTCATCCCAGAGATGCAAGTCTGGTTCAACATACGCAAATCTATAACTGCAATTCACCACATAAATAAAAGCAAGAACAAAGACCATGCGATTCTCTCAATAGATGCAGGAAAAGCATTTGATAAAATCCAGCACACTTTTATGATGAATATGCTATATTATTCCATTTATTTAGGTCTTTAAGAATATTTATTAATAAGCAAAGTTTTATAATTTCCCCTAGTGGTATTTTTATCTACTTTCTTATTTTCTTCTGGTCTGTAGAAATGCAAGTGATTTTGTATATCAGGCTCATATTCAGTCATCTTGCTAAACTTTATCATTTCTAATAACTTGTCTATAGATTATTTTTAAGGGGTTTCTATATAAATAATCATGTTACCTGCAAATAATAAAGTTGTATTGCCTCCTATTACTTATACTTCAAATTTCTTTTTCTTTTCTTACTATACTAGGTCACATCTGCAGTACAATGTTGAACACAGGTAGTGATAGTGAGCATTTTGTGTTGTTTTTTATTTTAAGGAGTATGATTCTAATGTTTTCTTATTTAAAATGGTATTTATTCTAGATGGTTAATAAATAGTCTTTTCTGGTTAATGAAGTTCTTTCAATTTCTAATTTGGCAAGTATGTTTTTTATTTATGTTATTTTAATCTTTTAGTGTAGTAAATTATATTTATTTGTTTTCTAATATTGAACTGTTATTGGCAAGCTGGAGTAACCCTTATTCGTTAGTGGTATATTGGCATTTTTTACGCCATTTACTAATATTTTGTCCACTATCATCACATCTAAATTCATGAATGACATGGTTTTATGATTTTCCTTTTTTGTATCATCTTTGCCTGGTTTTGGTATCAGAATTATGCTTATACAATAAGTTAGGAACTATTTTTTCTTCTTCTATTTTTTGGAATATTTGTACAACACTAGGATTGTGTTTTCTTTGAAATTTTGGAAGAACTTGCTTATAAAACTTATCTGGTCCTGATCTTTTCTCTGTGGGAAGATTTTTAAACAACACTTCAGCTTCATTAAGAATTACTAGACTGTTAAAATGTTTTATTTCTCCCCGAGTCTCTTCTGCTTAGAGTTTTCTAGAAATTTATTTTTTGACTATTTTCAAATCAGTTGCGTATATTATTGATAGTATTTTTGTGTCTTTTAATTCCCTACTTCATTCGTAGCTATACCTCTCTTTAAGTCATAATATTACTTGTTATCCCTTTATTTTTATCCTCCCTATGATTTTAGATGGGTCTCTTATAGATTGCTTGTGGCTGGATTTTGTTCTCACAATATGTGTCTTTTAGTTGATTTTTTTTGCATAGACAGCATTTTATAGTATTGTAATATATTGCACATTGTTATTTTTCTTTACAGTGTGTGTCTTACTGTAAGAAATTTGAAAATTGGATAACTTCTTTCATTTCTAGGGTTAGTAGTAGCTTTTTTGGAAATTTGTTATTTTTAATGAACTTTGAGGTATGACTGTCATGAATTGAGTGCACTTATTTTTAAGTATATAATTTAATAAAATTTTGGATACACACATGAAATCATCACCATGATCAAGATAGTGAACATATCCATAACCTCAAAAGTTTCCTCATCTACTGTTTCCTTGCAGATTTTCTGTCGTCGTCTTCTATCAATTTTCGAGAGGGATATTGTAATCTCTGATTGTAATATTCGATTTTTCTGTTTCTTTTGGCAGTTTTATCAGATTTTGCTTTGTATTGCTTAAAGCTGTGTTATTAGATGTGTAAATGCTAAGGATTATTATGTTCTCTTGATTAATCTCTTTATTATTATGAAATGACCTTTGTCCCTGGTCATATTCTGTGCTTTGAAATCTACCTTTTATATTAATATAGCCCTCTCCAGCTTTCTTTTCTTTAGTGTTATGATGGCGTATCTTTTTCTGTCCTTTTACTTTTAACCTATGTATTATATTTTCGCATGTATTCTTTTCTTATACGTTTGTAAGTTAATAGATTTACAGAGAATGCTTACTCTGGTGCTGTTGAGTCAGATGTGAAGCTGCTGACTCCCACAAGCCCTTGTCACCCATGGCTGTGGAAGCCACTCAAAACTAAGGATTTCTGGCTTTGAGCATTATCTTCCCTTTGATCTTGGATTGAAACAGTGATGTTATTTGTGATGTATGGTATTATTGTTACTCTATTATTGAAATGATTTCTAAGGATGAAGACTGATAGTAATCCAAATTGCTATATTTGAAATCTGAGAATTCTGAGAAAACACCTTTCGTTACAAGGCTTGGTTCAATACAACTGAACCATTCCTTGTTGCAGAATTGAGCTCAGACCTTTCTCTGTCTCTTCACAGCATGATAAATTAATAAGCTTGTTGAACTCTGGGCTTTTCTTTGAGTCATCTGTTAAACCTTAGATTAGATCAGAAAAGAACATCAGAATCTACAAAAGAAGGCTTTGCCTCATTCATCATCTCCACCTACCAGAAAACTGACAGAGTATTTGTAATTGTCACTGAGTGGCAGGGGGACAGATGGTGGACTATCATCCTTATCAGAGGATGGCTTTTTTCTCTGTTACATGGTGTCTGTTTCACAGTATTTCATTAGCTTCATTTTTCTCATCTGTCACTTCAAACAGTATAATATATAGATTGCAACTGATAAAAAACATAAGTGTATCCTACATCTGTAGAAAGGGACCTTAGCAGAGTTGAATCTTTTGTATAATTAAAATGGCCTATCTAGTTTCAGAAGTTGTCATTGCCATATATGTTTAATTTTTCAAAATGATGCTGTCATAAAGGCCATCATTTTGATACAGGGTATTGCATTTCAGATTTTCTAAAATTTACTGTAGGGCAAAATTTTAAGCTTTATTTTAATCTAATGGAACTCTCAACCTTTTTATTTTTTTAAGCATTTCTTGAGCACTTGTTTGTAGACTCTGCCAGGCATCAGGGAAGCATAGGTAAATGATGTCCTGGGAGCTTACCTTTGATAAATTTCACTGTTTCTTGAATCTTTAAACACACTCATTTTTATATGAATTAACTAATTTTTCTATATGGTGTTTTCATTTTCGAAAAGTGTTTGGATAATATTCATAAATACTTTATTTGATACAGCTAATGCCATCTAGGAAATCAGTAATTATACATTAGCTTTGAAGAGTTCCTCTGAACTCTCTCTAGAGGATACTCTGCTGGAATGGCTTTATTGAAGAGTGATATCTATCAAAAGAATAGTTTACTACAGATTCTTTTGGTCTTATTCTCAATAAAATTCTGATACCCAGAAAATCGTTGCTCTTTAACTTAAGCAGTTAGCATAAGCTCTTGACATACAGTAGGTGTTGAATTAAATGTTAGTGAATTGAGCCAAAATGGTTACTTACTATTTTCAGTATGACGTATCTGTGAGTTTGCTATTCAAAATATATATAAGTGCTATCTAAAAATGCCGTATTGTTTTTAGGTAAGTATTCCTTCATTTCTCCTTTCTTTCATGTGCTTCCATCTTGTTCTCCCAGTTTTTCTTCTTCCTCTCCTTTCCTTCCCAGGCATCTTCATCTCTGTCCTGCTCTCTCACATCTTCCTCACCTCTCACTTTTGTCACCCTTATCATGATCCAGAGACACAGAAACACGAGTTCCACCCCTCAGTCCTCTACCCCTTCTTAGTTTTGGTAGAAGGCAGCAAAGGAGTATTATTTATAAAATGGCTCTATTTTATCTTACTTGTTGTGCCAGGCAGGCTTAAAAGAATGGAATACCTAATAATATTTTTAAGAATTTAAGAAAAAATGGATTCTTCAGTAAACTAATATCATTGGATTTTATATTCTGCAGTGGACTGAGAAAGTACAGAATGAGATTGAGAAAAAAATGTTTTTCAAAATGTGAAAACCCTTGCATTAATTTCTTATGTATTTAGATTTATAACTTTTTGTCCACCCTGGTCTTGAAAATAAACCTTTGACTTGAGAGAAACAAGCCTCTGAAGCAAGACATTGGATTTCTAGTAAAAAAAAAAAAATACTTGATTTTCAGATAAAAAGACATTTATATTATTGTAATGATGCTTTGGTCCCCTTTTTCAAAGCAGATATTTAAATCCTTTTGATCTAGGAAGAGTAACATCCTTGAAAATTCTAATATTCTGTATTATAATATTTTAAAATAATTAGAACAGGTATTTACTTCATACCACATTTTATGAAATATATTTATTCTGAGGCAATACTTAAGAGAACTCTAAAATTGGTAGTTTAATAAAATCCTATATTGTATCATTTATATTTTTCTGCTTATGCTATTTTTAGAATTTTTACATTCTTTCCCAAAGATCATGAACCTATGTATAGTTCAATTTTTTCATGTCTCTTTTTAAAAATAAGGAATATGGGAACCTTTAGAAGGAATCTGATAGAATATCAAGGTCATAAACCTCAGTATGAATTATTTCATTTAATATAATAAATTATGTTAGAAAGGCCAGAGTTTGGTCTAGTATGCCATAAAAGGTAATTAAAAGATTAAGAAAGGTATAAACTTTGATGAGATCATGTCTGCATAGCTATTAGTTTCCTTATATACATTATTAGTATTTCATATTATAGCAATGTTGTTTAAATAAGAATTCACAATTGTGACTTAAAAGCTAGTTTAAATTTTATTGTACGTATATGGAATTAGCCCCCCTTAATTAGCTTTTTGGCTTGTTACATTGATTTTTAGAATATTTGAGGAGAGGGGCTTTAGAATTAATTGTCCAATTCCTGTATTTGACTAGTTAGGAAACTAAGGCCCAGAGAAGTCACTCAGTCATGAGCTGTAGACTTTATCTTGTATGGATCTTGGGACTCACAGTGCTATTTCTGCCGCATCAACCTTCTTTTCTTATACCTAAAGGAAAAACAGTGTCTCCCATTATTGCGTACTTCGAATTAACATTATCAAATGTGGCCAACTACGATTGACTAATGGATTTGTTAGTAGGACAGTAGGACTTGCACTGAGCAGGATTCAGTGAGGCTAGAAATTGTATTTTAAAAATTATACTAGGAAGGAAGGAGGTCCAAGGACCTTTTGGAATGATTTTTGGTCCTGATTGATTCATACTTTGAAAATGAGTAAATAAATCACAGCTACTGTGTCTCAAAAGAGTTTAGCTTTGCTTTTACTTGTGCCTGTGGTGTAATAATTAGAATTGTGAGTGGGTACAAAAAGATGAGGATATTTTTACTCAGTGATGCTCATTTTACAAAACAAATAATCCTGCAGCAACTATAATCTTATGAACATTGACCTTCTTTTCTTTAAAGAGGTTGCTTTTCCTTCGCATTTCCTTAATAACATTAATTTTACAATAATTAAAATACATGCTAACATATATTCATTGTAGAAAATTTGAGAAACAGAAAAACAAAGTAGTGCCTACTGTTAACATTTTGATCTAATTGTTTTCACTCTTTATATACAAATATATAAATCTTATATACTTATTTATATATAAACTGCATTGCATAGATTAAATCCTGAATTTTTAATTTAATATACAATGAAAATCTTAATATAATTAATATTTAAAATTAATAAAATCTGTGTAGTATCATCTTAATGCGTGTGTCATAATTTATGTAATCAGTTCCCTACTGCTGATATTTTGTTCTAAATCTCACTGCAATGAATATCTTTGTAGAGAAATCTTTTTATAGTTCTCTATTTCCTTATGGTAACTTTACAGATGTAAAATTATTTAAAGTACCTTTTTACTGAGAATTTATTAAATATTAAGTAGACTGGGATATTAGACTAGTTGGTTGTTTAGCAAGGTAGACTGTTATGAAATGTGACTGTTTAGAACAGAGGCAGGGATATCAGTATCCAAAGGGCCCATCTTTTTGATGACTAGAACTATAGATGACTTGAAGCAGGCAACACTTGAAGCAAGAGGAGGTAAGATTGCTGTGTTTTTCTGATCCTAATAGTATAGGGTGGACAAGGGATTGCGAGTATTAAGAAGTGATCCCATCAAGGATGCGAACCCAAAGGTTGGGTCCTAGGGTTCAGGACAGAGCTCAGATCATAGCAGGAATCTAGAAAAGTGAGTAGGAAGGAAAAAATAATTAAGAAACCCAATTTTATTAAATGGACTACCTACCCCTGAGGACTGATTAGAGTGAAGAGTGCTGCATGCCTGGGTACATGGATGCCCAAGCATTGCTTAAGTATCCTGGATTCTGGACCTAGAGCAACAAGAGTAATTTCAAAATCTGCCAGTTAGTGGATGGTTCCTGCTGGTGTACTTCCTATCACGACAAAAGTGAAGGGC
This sequence comes from Indri indri, assembly GCA_004363605.1. NCBI lineage: Eukaryota > Metazoa > Chordata > Mammalia > Primates > Indriidae > Indri > Indri indri. Next base: position 91,138 of record RJWJ010000777.1, on the reverse strand, counting down.
ATTAGAATTTTCATCTCAGAAAGCAGAGCCTCTCTCTTTTTTGTCAGCAGTGTTACTTAGAAAGGTTCAGGTTGTGCATCATTCCGCAATTACCAGTTAACTTTTGCCCTGTTGCATAGCCTCAGATATAAGAGAACCAGGCAAGGAAGGTGACTGGATCAAATACATCACTGCTTCTTTCAGTTAAGCACCTCATTATTATTTTTACTTTTCTGCAGAGAATTGTTTTCTTCTATCCTGATAATAAGTTTCAAACTTCATACATGCTTTCACCACTAGAATAGTGTACAAATGTGCCAATTTCTTTTGAAGTTCAGTTCTTAGATGCCTGAAAGATAGAAATATTATAATTTAATTTACTTCTTTTGGCAAACCAGACGTGGAAGTTTAAGATTCATGTGTACATATTATTTTTCCTTACAAAATGACTATTTTTCAAACTGGCTATTAAGGTGAATTAAAAACGTATGTAATAGTACACAGAATAGTATGATGAAACTTTTATGTACTCATCACCCAAACCTGCAATGACAAAATCCTGCCTCACTGACATCCCATCCACTCTCTCTAAATACTATTTGGAAGTTAATTCCAGATATCATTTCCTAATGGCTATTTTCATAGAGATTTTCTTTCTGCTTATGAAAGTGATACATGCTTATTGTAAAGGAGGACATTTAAAACCTGTCATAACCATCTAGTGAAAAATCTTAATTTTTTGCCTTATTTTCTTATAGTTACTCCTTACATACAAATGTATGCACAAAGATATATTTTTTGTATGTATAAAATTTGCATAATTGCATTAATTAGGGAAAAGACTAAGCTACTATAATAAAGGGACCAGAAATACAGTGGTTTTAAAAACAGAAGTTTATTTCTTGCAGTACAGTTCTGAGGTAAACAGCCCAGAGCATCAAGGGGGCTTTGTCATGTGGTTTTTCAGCAACCAATCTTCCAGATTTCTCATCCCCTCAGCTGTGCCCTCCCCTTCAGTATCAGAGCTGTGTTACCAGCTCTTTCGTGTTCCAGTTTGTGGAAGGGGAAGAGAGAGAATGGACCTTGAAACACTGAGCGTGCATTGATTTTCCATTGGTGAACACTCAGTCACGTGGCCACCTCTAGCTACAAGGAGGACCGGGAAATTCAGTCCCTAGTGACGGAATTACTGACTTGCTAGAGCTTTCACCGTGGAGTCAGGTGCAGTGCAGTGTTTCTCTGTGCTCTCTTTTTCCTCCCCATGGACAGGCGAATCTAGGGGCTTGGTCCGTTTGGTAAAACTGTAATTGGTGTTGAGTTCTTTCTTCAGGATGAATATGGCTGATTGTGTTTCTTTTTCTGGTATTGATGTATCAGCTATTGATGCTCAGTGCCTAAATCCGTTAATTTGTAGATATGGGGATATTTCAATTCTACATTTCATTTTCATTTATTATTTAGAATACACTTATAAAGAGATGGTTTCCTCATCTGTTTGGTTACTGAGTATGGTTTGTATAGGAAAGGCAGGATATATTTTTTATTATTTACCAGTTTTCAAGATGATGAATTGGTTCCCTATTATCCTCCAAAGGTGTCTGATCAGTTGATGTATATACATACATATATAATTTATATATATAAATTATGAACTAATGGATTTAAATACTTTTAATAGGTTTTAATCATGTGCTTTCTTCCTTTTTGAAGCTCAAATTATGCAATGTTTTGATCAGTGGGAGTCTTTTAAACTTTGTCCTCAAGTTCTTTTGATATGAGTCTAGTCAAATTTGATAGTTTCCATCCTACTCAGTATGGAAGGATGTTAGACTTATGATCAGCCATTTTGTTGAGAAGCCCTGGTTACTTTCACTGAGAAATAGGATTTCAAGACCATAATCAGGAATGCTTATTGCTACTGGATTGGTCATCGTGAATGGAATTAGGAAATTAAGAAAGGAAATGTATATATCTATATATGTGTGTATACACACATTCACATATACCCATATATGTGTGTGTATATACATTTAGTTTTTAAAATTTATTTTAAAATAATTGCCTTTTGAATTTTTATAATTTAAATTCAGGACTATGGGGGTTTTACTGAATCTCTTCTGTATTATATCTTGTATCTCTTTTCTTCCCTACCAACCGTTCAGGTTCTCAAGGACACAGGAGATGACAGAATTACAGCTATATAATATAGTAACTATATAATAGTTTGCATAGGAAAGGCAGGATACATTTTTTATTTTGAAAACCTCATTTGCTTTATTCCACATAACACACACAACAGTCTTAGAATGACAGTACTGTTATTACCATCACCAGTGTAATTAGAGCAGTTTAACAGTTTTTTCTTATGTTTTCCCCTTCTCCTCACCTTTTTAAGATAGTAATACTGTGAAAAATCTGAGATACAGGTATTATTATATGCTATATTCTTTAGCTTTGTATCTGCAATTTAGTCTTAGTGATTTGTGTTGTTCTCTCATGCCTTATACCATTTTCTTTATGTATTTTAGCTTGTTTTGAAATAGAAGTTTACATTTTGATCTATGCATACTTTTTGGTGCTTTTTTTGTTTATAGCATTGCTATTTTATTTATTCTTTTCTTTTAAAAACTGGCATTTGACCTTGATACTTTTCTGTTTATTTTTTATATGGAATTAGTCTTATGAAACTTTTAGAAAGAGATGGTACATAGGTACCACTAGTACTTATGTCCGTACCTCTCTAGTCATTTTGGTTTTCTGAAGCATGTTCTTTAGTAGATTCCTCAGGAAGGGCTTATGAGAATAATATTTTCTGAGAATTTATATTCATAAAGTTTATTCGTGCTTTGTACTTGAAAGTTAATTTTACTAGCTAGAAAATCCTTAGCTCATATTTGTTTCTTTGAAAATACTGAATACATTACTACATCTTCTGGCATAAAATGTTGCTATCAGAAAGGCTGATGATGATCTGATTTTTTTCCTTGTAAATAACTTGCTCTTTTCCCCTAAATACCCAAACAATTTTTCTTTTTTCATTAAAGTCCAGAAATTTTAATAGGATATGTCTTAGTAATAGCTACTATGGGTTAGTATTTTCAGGTATATGTTGTACTGTTTCAGTATTATATTCTTTTCATGAAAGTTTTCTTGAATTAAAGTTTTTAATATTTTGTCTGTTCTCTTTGGTTTTCTTTTTCAAGGATTCTTATTATCTGTTTATTGTATCTTTGCCTATCTTCAATATTTCCACTTACTCTCAAATTATTTGTGTTGCTTTTATTTTTAAAATTTTCTCCCTTTCATTCATATTTTATTTATTTGAGGCATTATTTGTTGTATTTATTTACTCTTACATGTATTCTGTTTTTATTTCCTAAATGATTTTTTTCATTTATCTTCCTTGCATTTTATGACCTAACTTTTAAATTTTAAGATTGTGATTTGTGTTGTTCTCTGATGCTTTATACCATTTTCTTTATGTATTTTAGCTTGTTTTATAATAGAAGGTTACATTTTGATCTATGCATACTTTTTTGGTGCTTTTTTTGTTTGTGGGGTTATTCTTTTCTTTTAAAAACTGGCATTTGACCTTGATATTTTTCTATTTTTTACATGGAATTAGTCTTATGAAACTTTTAGAAAGAGATGTGATTTACAGTAGTTATTCTAACTTCATAGAGATCCCAGTTATATTGTTTTGTGAAAAATACAGTGGATTTCTGAAATTTTCTAGTTCTGTTTCTCTGTTCTGCTTTTATGTAGGCATTTTTTCCCTTTGTCTCTATTTTCCCTAGTTTGCATAATTTAAATTCCTATTCCAGCAGTTTCTTCTGTGAGGAAGAAAACTGTGAGCAGTTTCCCTGTCCTGGAAGGAAGCACTGATGGCTCAGTTTCCAGAGTTATCTGGAGTGCCCTCCATTAGCCTGTTTAGTTAGGCCTTAATGAAGGCGCCATTCACTCACCTGCTATTGAAGTGGTCAGAACTCCTCTCGTTTTTAGATACTGTTCTCAAATTGGCCTGTTGAACTCTCCAGTGGATAACTGTCCCTTTTTTAGGTTTCTTTTGTTCTTATATTCATTATTTACCCTGTTGTTTTCCTCTGCTTCCTCCTGCAAAGACACTGATCTAATGGTAGTTTGTCCACACTCACTTGTATTTGAGGATTATAAGAATATCTTGTCACCTAATTTTGTTGTAAATATTTTCCATAGGTTTTGCTTTTCTATCTTAATTGCTCTTTATGTTTTTATATGGGGATTTAGAGAGGGACTAAAACCACCATCTTCTCAGAATCCTCTTTTGTAAGGATTTTAATGACTAATGCTTCCTCACAGAAATAAAACATAATTTACTCAACTACTCCTTCAATGTTGAAAACCTTCTTTTTACACGCTTTCCATCTTTAGAAACCATGTCAAAACCTTCTTTCTATATAAAGCCTTTACACTTTTAATGGAAATGTGACTATTAATTATCCTGTCACACCCATCCACATATCTCTTTTATCATCATAAGGTGATCTCTGTCTTAGAAAAAGCAAAAGCGTAATATAAACCATTAGAAGCAAATATATAAAAACTTGAAATGTGTTTATAGAAAGCTGGACAAGATACATTCTGAGTCACAGAAAACAAAATATAAACAAGTGGCTAAACATACTGATACTGGTTTTTCAGTTAACAAATTGACAGATTTACAAACAAAACAGGAATACTAGGTACTGTTGACCACTTATGGGGACATAAATTAATTCCCATTCTGGTTGTTCAATTTGAGAATATTTATCAAAAGCCTTAAAGTATGTATAATCTGTGACCCAGGCTTTTCACTTGTATTATTTGATCGTAAGGGAATAATTGACTTTGTGTTTAAAAGTGTAAGTATAGGAGTATTTGTTGCACTGTTATTTATTATATTGAAAAAATTATCCAGATGTTTAACAATAATGCATTAATAAAACTAGGTGTATTCATGAAATAGAATACGTTATATCCACTAGCTTATGTTGTAGAGTATTATTTAATAGCAGGAATATCTATTTATAATAGTAAATTAAAAAACAGGTTATAAAATATTGTAAATGCTGTAATTCATTTTAATAAAACTATATATGCAAAGGAAAAATGTCTGAAAGAGTCTACAACAAAATATTAGTAATTTTTTTCTAGGCGTTAGAATTATAGGAGATTTTAGTCTTAATTTTATCTATATTTTCTATAATTAACATGTACTGATTTTGTATTAAGAAAAAAGTTACTATTAAGTCAAACAAAAATATTCTTATTTGTTTTTAGTTTTGAGATATTTAAAAGTTAACATTAATGTAAGTGCACAAGTCTACTCCCCACCCTTTCCCTTGTATAGTATACAACCAGCCTAGTTTATCAAAGAAAATAAAAGCTTCTACTTGTGAGAGATGAGAAGATATTTTTTTCCTTTGGCTGTGGGGTTTTTTTTCCCCTTTGGTAGGCCGATGATTTGAAAAGTGAGCACAATTCTATAGCCCGAACCCATTTCTAGTCACATGTCTAAGGTAGTAGTCAAGAGTGTAGACTCCTATACTGTCTGGGTTTAAATTTGGGCTGTGTCACATTACCGTCTGTAAAGTCACTCAGTCTTGATTTCAACCTTCTAACTTTGGACAAGTTGTTTGACTCCATTTCATTTTTCTCATAGTTAAGATGGGGATAATAAAAATACATACCTTCTAAGTATGTTCTAAGTATAGTTCTGAGGACAAAATAAGTGGTTTTATATAAAGTACTTAGCTCATTGTATGTTGCATAATAAGCCCTCATAAATACTATTATTAGCTGCTATTACATTACCTCCTTTTCGTTCATTCATCCAACACATGCTTATTGAGTACTTGTCACATGGCACACACAGTTCTAGACACAGAAACACCAGTGGAAAAAAACAAAGTCATTACCCTTGTGAGACTTACATTCTGGTGAAGGAAGCTGCTTATGAATATATGGTGTTAGGCAAGTCCTGTGAATAAAAATGAACAATGAGATAGCAAATAACAAAGGCTGTTATTTAAGGTGGAGGTTCATTTTGGCTGAAATCTTGCAAATATACAGGAGAATATTCTTGCCTAGAGGAGCAACGCATATAGAGTTCTCAGGCATTTTTTCTGTTGAATGTGAGGAACAACAAGAGGGCCATTGTGGCGTACTTTTAGTTAAGAAAAGGGAGAGTAGCAGTAGATGAGGTCAGAGAGATCAATGATGTAGGGCTCTGCAGGCCATGGTAAGGTAAGGCCTTTGGATTTTACCCTAACTATGGTGAGAAGGGCAAGTTTTGATAAGGGAAATGATGTGATTTGATTTATGTTTTGAAAAATAACTAGCAGCTTTTATAGAGAAATGACGTTGGGGTCAAATTAGAAACTGGAAGACCAATTGAGAGGCTGTTGCAGTAATAGAAATGAGAGCTGATAGTGACTTAGACTAGGTGATGATGGTAGTGAGAAGTGGTTGAGTTTGGGATGAATTTGGGATATATTTGAAAAGAGAAGTAATAGAATTTTTGATGTATTAGATATAAGCAATTATGCAAATGATACTATTTACTGTAACAGAGAACAATCTGGGAAGAACAACTTTATGCATATTGGGAGCATAAGAATTTTGTTATGGATATGTTATTTTGGAAATACTAATTGTGGAAATGCTCTACCTAAGTTGAGATTTTAAGGAGACATTTTTATGTAGATGAGTAGAGGTCAGGCCTATAGATAAAAATTTGAGAATTGTCTCTGTATAAATATTTTAAGTTACTGCATGTTAATGAGTGAGTTCAGGTAGAGTAGAGGAAAGTTCTGAGGATAGCTCTGGGGTGCTCCAACATTTGGAGGTCAAGAAGAAGAAGAGGATCCAGCAAGACTTAGAAGGAGCAGCCAGTGGATTAGGACGATGTGATGTCTGGAAGCCTAGTGAAGAAAAAGTCTCAGGGAGGAGGAAGTGATCTATAGGACTAAGGTTGCAAGAAACAGATAAAAACTGACAGTTGGCCACTGGTGTTGGTGACCTTGACAGGGACAGTTTGTAGAGTGGTAAGGGTGGTCTGGGCAAAACCTGGGCTAGAATGAGTTCAAGAGAGAATGAAAGTTAAAGAAGTAGAGACAGAGAAGATATATTTTCTTTCAATAAATTTTGGTACAGGAGGGTAGTGGCTGGAGGGGGACATGCAAACAAGGATTCTTTGGAGATGGTTTAAGTAGAAAGGAGTTAAGTGATTTAAGTAGAAAGGGGAAAATTGATAATGCAGAAAAGAGAAGAAATAACTATATAAATGGGGGAGAAGAAAGGGGATCCAGCATACATTTGGAGGACTTGGCCCTATGTATAAACATGAGTGTTCATTTATTACAACAGGAGGGAACAGAGTTATGGGCACAGTTGCAGATTGGTTGGTAAATTTGGCTGTGGGAGTGTGCGGAAATTCTCTTCTGAATAATGCTGTTTTCCTCAGTGAAATAAAAGCATGGTCATGAACTGAGAGTTGGGGGCAGGGGAAAAAGGGGTGTTGCAGATTTTAGGAGATGGTCTAAAATAATTTCCAGGAAGGTGAATATGTGGTTTAACTACTGTAGAGTCACTTGACTACCTGGCAATAATAGAGCCCACGTGAGGTGTAATGTCGTAAATTTAAAGTGGGAGTAGGCAACGTGGTTTGTAATTATAGCCACATTAATCTGCTCCAGATACAAGTACAGAATAGGGAGAGAGTTGGATTTAGGATGGGAATTGTGCCATGCAACTATGAAGGGACAGAGGGGCAAGGGAGATGGGTGCATGCAACAGAGTGATTATAGTGATAGGTCATAAAATCTAAGATGGGTCAGGAGGGAAGTGGGGCCAAACTCTATGTGCTCCAGCCAAACCAAACCTCTGTTGCTAGTAGCCGTATTCCACTTTTTTATCTCTGGGATGTGTTTCCTGAGATAACCTTCTTTTTCTTTCCTGTACCCCTACCCCACTCACAGCACAAACACACACACGCTATACCCAGTATCCATATGTTCAAATTCTGTCTATCGTTCAAGGGATAGCAGACATGGTACTTCCTTCTTGAAGTCTTCCCTCCTCACCCGCAGTGAACAGTGATCTTGTTTTCCCTTTTGAGCTCCTATAGTACTCTAAATTTCTCACTGGCTAATTACTTGGTATTATAGTTTTGTGTATGTATTTTACCAGGGATTATGTCCTTGTATCTGTAGCATTTAGCATAGTTGATGTGCAGCGAAATGAAGTCAGTGATGTGACGTGAATGCAAATCTCAAGTGAAACAACTGCTCCACGACGTTTTCCAAAGCAGTTGTGGACACCAGTGTTTCATAGAAGTTACTTTTAGTTTCATCATCTTTTATACTCACTGCAGTCTGTAGCAAACCTACATTATTTTTAAATCATCATATTTATTATTGTTTTATTTATTTATCTTGGCAGGAGCATCTGTCCTTGAAGAAGTATGTTATCGATATTGTGGTTGAAAGTGCAGCTCCACCAGAGCCTTCAAAAGATGGAGAAGAGCGGCAAAAAAATAAAAGAAAAGCCAAAAAGATAAAAGCCCGGATGAACTCCAGGTACCTCCAATATCCTTAAAAACAAAACAAAAGAAAAACTCTTAATGATGTATCTTTTAATGTAAATCCAAGGAAGACCAAAAAAAAAAAAAAGTTCAAAGTTGTTTGCTGCAAGAAAGCCCTGGAAATAACACTGATGAGCCTAATTTATAGCCACTTTCCTTGATTGAGAAGGAAAACTGCGTATCGATCTAAAGCCCTTGCTTTCACCTGTTAAGAGCTCTTCTTATAATTGGATGCCAAAGCCCTGCCAAACTAGTGCCTCCTCCAGCATACAGTGGTATGTTTAAGTATGTGTAAACCAAGCCTATTTTTCTTTCCAAGTATTGATTTTTAAATAAAGTATCAAAGAAAATCAATAGCAATCAACAAATAGAAATCTACTGGCTGTAGTGTCAAATCCCAGGACTAGGTTTAATCAATTTGGTTGCCTGTCACAACAAGAAAAAGTTCAAAAAATATCTTAAAATGGAAAGTGAGTTGTCAGACCTGTAGTTTATCATCAGCCCCCGCAGTGTCATCTGAAGATCAGACAGCTGTGTAGTACATCATTACCTCACGAGTTTTGAGTGTCGTCTAATGACTGATGAGTCTTGTTCGAGGGCACAAAGATAGTTCTTCCTTAGTAAATAATCCTTTGCCACTTGAGGGAAACTATTCTGAATATGTCCTTATACTTTTATTCTCAAATGTCTCAAAGATGGAGAAGCTTTAGCCGTGGGATTGTAGAAATACAGGGTTGGAATAATGTGAATGTGCATAGTTTCCGTGTTCAGATTGCGATCAATCTGGTGTCAATTTCATCTTACAGAGTCACTGGTAACTTCAGAGTGCTTATTTAAGCAGAAAATAGAAAGACTTTTTTGATTTTAGTTTTTGAAGTCAGTCCAAGTTTCTAAGACTGGTTTCACAGTATACTTGAGGGCATTACTGACCTTCAGTTCTAGTTTATCCTAAGAGTTTGCTGACCTCCTGACACTCGAATGCTTTAGAGCCTTTTCTTTACCTCCTTTTCTTTACATGTGCGTTCTCTTGGTGAGCTCACCCAGCCCTGTGGCTATAAATACCTCTACTTGCCAATGACTACCAACTTTATATCTCCAATTTTACTCAAACTTAGTATGTCCTAAACAAACCTGATTTCTCCTCTCCCCGCCAAAAACCCACCTCATCTCATAGTCTTCTGTGTATGAGGAAATGGATACTCTATTCTAGTTGCTCAGGCCAAAACTCTGGAAGTCATCCTCGACCTCTTTTTTTCTCCTATACCTCACATCCAGTCTAATTGCAAAGGTTAGCTTTGCTTTAAAATATACTCATAATTTGACTGTCTCTGACTTCACTGTGTTCCTTCCTCCTGGTCCAAGCCTCTATGATTTCTCACCTGGATTGTCGTAGTAGCCCTCTGACTAGTCCCCTGTCTATTCTAAACACTCCAGCCAGAGTGAACCTGTTAAAATACAAGTCAGAGCATGTTACTTCTCTTCTCAAAACCTCAAGGCTTCTCTTCCTAGAAGGTTCTTCTCCCATATATCCATATAGCTGGCCTCCTCATCTCCTTTAGGTCTGTAATCAAATATCACCTTTTCAACAAAGCCTTCTTTGAGAGCTTCATTTTTTTAATATAAGTAATGCTTGTTTATTAAAGAAAATCTTAAAAGTACAAATAACCATAGGAAAAAATACCTATAATTCTGCTACTACTAATATTTTGGCACATATATATATATATATGCTTTTATGCATATATGACTGTATCTATTGGCTTTTTTATTGAGGTATGACTTATTTAAGTGAAATGTGAAGATCTTAAGTGTATAGTTTGTTGAATTTTGACAACTCTAGATACTCATGTAATCCACACCCCTATCAAAATTTACAATATTTCCATTGCCCCACAAAGTTGTTTGTTCCTCTTTGCAGTCAGTATCCCACAACCCCTAGCCCTTGGCAACCACTGATCTACTTTCTGTCATTATTGATTACTTTTTCCTGTTCTAGAAATGTACACAAATGAAATCACTGCTGTTTGCAGCTAGCTTTTGCCAAGTGTACTATTTTTGAGATTTATCTGTGTTGTGTGTGTAATTTGTTCCCTTTTTATTGCTGAACATATCCATTGTGTGGATAGACCACAATTTTTTGTCATATCATGCTTCGATAGAGATTGAAGTTTCCAGTTTGAGACATTTATTTAAAAAAGCTCCTATCAAGTCTTTTGGTGAACATGTTTTCATTTCTCTTAGGTAAATACCCAGAAGTAGAATTGCCAAACTGTTCTCCATAGTGGTTATACCATTTTATACTCCCATCAGCAATCTGTGAGAATCCCAGTTGCTCCACAATCTTGCCAATTCTTGGTATTGTTACTTTTAAAAATTTTAGCCTAGTTCTAGTAGGAATGAAGTAGTATCTCATTATGGTTCTAATTTGCATTTCCCTTGTGACTAATGTTATATATCGAGCATCTTTTCATGTGCTTTTAAACTATTCAGTATCTTCCTTTATAAAGTGTCTCTTGAAGGTTTTTTGCCCATTTAAAAAATTGGGTTGTCATTTTATTTTTGAGTTGTTTATATATTCTGAGTTCTTTGTCAGATATGTGTATTGAGAATTTTTTTCTCTCATTCTGGAGCTTTCCTACACATTTTCTTAATGATAACTTTTGATAAGAAAAAATTTTTAATTTTGATGATTTCTGTTTTATTAATATTTTCATTTTATGTCTAGTGCTTTCTAGAATATGTCTAAGAGAGCTTTGCCTGTCCAGAGGTCAAAAGATATCCTCTCTCAGACTGGTTGTGATGGCTCACACCTGTAATCCCAGCACTTTGGGAGGCAAGGTGGGAGGATCCCTTGAGGCCAAGAGCTTGAGACCAGCCTGGGCAACATAGCAGGACCTTGTCTCTACAAAAAAATTTAAAAATTAGCCAGATGTGGTGGCACATGCCGATAGTCCCAGCTCCTTGGGAGACTGAGGCAGGAGGATCACTTGAGCCCAGGAGTTGGAGGTTACAGTGAGCTGTGATTGGGCCACTGCACTACAGCCTGGATAAGAGTGTCTCTTTAAAAAAAAAAAAAAAAAAGAAGATGATACCCTCTCATATTTTTTTCTAGAAGCTTTGTAATTTTAGCTTTTGCATTCAGGCTTATGAGCTATCTTAACTAAATAAGAGGATATGATGTAAAGTATAGATTCCGGTTTATTTTTTTCATAAAGATAGCCCGTTATTGCAGCACTATTTGTTGAAAAAGTTTTCCTTTTTCATTATACTATTAAATATTTTAGTGCCTGGGTTAAAAAAAAAAAAACTACCCTATGTGCATGTGTCTTCCCTGGACTCTATTCTATTCCGTTGATCTCCAATTTTCTGTTTTGAAACCTTGATTTAAAAAATATAAATCAGCCCTATTAGGGTGAATATATTTCCAGACTCTCAGTTTAGTTGTATTCCATTGTAAATTTATCTTCATGCTCTCTTGATTACCTTAGCTTTATAGAAAGTCTTGAAATAAAGTTGTAGAAGTCCTCCAAATTTGTTTTTCTATTTTGAGAACGTTTTGGTTATCTAAGGACTTTTGCATTTTCACATAAATATTAGGATCAGTTTTTAGTTTCTAAAATAAAAAAGTATTTTGGTTAGCATTGTGTTGAAGCTATAGATCAGCTTGGGAGGAACTGACATCATGACAGTATTGGGTGTTCCAATCCATAAATTATGATATATCTCTGCATTTCTTTAGAGCTTCTTTATGAAATTTCTCTCAGTAATGTTTTGTGACTTTCAGTATATAAGTCATACAAATGGAGTGATTTTCATTTTTTACATGTTTCTTGCTAGTATGTAGAAGCACGATCGATTTTTGTATATTAACCTTATATCCAGGGATATTACAAAATTGACTTATGAGCTCTAATAGGTTTTTTGTAAATTTACAAGATCTTTTAATGTGCCTGAACATGATGTCTGAGAATAAAAACAGTTTTCTTACTTTCCAATTTTTATACTTTTTCTTTCTTTTTGTTATCTTTTGCACTGCCTTGCACCTTCCTTTTTCACCATTAAGATATAATATTAACTGTAGTCTTTTTTATAGATGCCCTTTATCAGGTTGAGGCAGCTTTCTTCTATTCTTAGTTTTCTGAGAGTTTTTAATCTTAGATGTTCCATGTTCTCAACTGCTTTTTCTGCAGCTATTGAAGTGTTCATTTATTTTATCAATGTGGTGCATTATATTGATTTTTTTAAATAACAGCTTTACTGAGATAAGTTCACATCCTATACAATTCACCCATTTAAAGTATATAGTTTGATTTGATTTTTGATGTTCAATCAACCTTATATTTCTGAAATAAGCCCTGTTGTTCATGATGTATTGTCTTTTCTATATATTGTTTAATTTGCTTTTTATAGAGGATTTTTGTATTTATGCTTATTATATATATTGGTCTGTAGTTTCCTTATAATGTTTTTGTCTGGTTTTGGATCAAGGGAATGCTGGCTTCCTGAGCTGGGAACTATTCCCTTCTCTTCTATTCTCTGAAGGAGTTTGCACAGGATTGGGATTTTTTTCTTATTTAAATGGTATATATAACTCACAATGAAGTCATATTTTATATTTCTTAGTTTGGTAATTTATGTCTTTCAGTTTTATCATCCATTTCATCTAAGTTGTTGAATTTATTAGCATGGATTTGAATATATTCCCTTATACTTCCCATTTCTAGTCTAGCACGTAAGGAGATTGGAAGTCACCACTCCATCGTAACAATAAGTAAAGAGCTGAACAAAATCAACAACTCTTCTTAGACCCATAGGAGAAGTGAGATCACAGGACAAACCAACTGCTCCCTAAATTGGACAGGCAGATACAGAGAATCACAACTTACTGGAGCAGAAACTTCTATGGGAACTGTAATTTATGAATTGCTGAAGGCTCAGTGTGGACAAGTCTGAGAGTCAAAAACTCCAGGGGGGCCCAGTCATGGAGGGAGGTGTCCTCGCTTTTATGAGTTTTACCTCCAGGAGTTTCAAGGTTCTCATGGTGAATATCAGAGAAAATTCCCATCCTGCTTCTAGCCAGGGGGTGGGGGAAATAACCATTTTGAAATACACCACAGCATTCTGTTATTCTTAAAAAGTTCTGCTATGAGGAGAAACTATTTTACCAGAGCCTAACTTGCTAGGGTTTTATCATACCCTACCTAACTGACCTGAAGGAAAGGAAATACTCAACTCTAGCTGTATCCAGCCTTTCACATGGAGGAAGGGGAAATACCCAAGTCCAGCCTGCTCTGGTCATTCTGTCCCATCTTAAGGAGCTGGAGCGAGGGGACTAAGAAGCCCTTGTGAAGTTCACAGTCCAGAGGCACAGGATTATTATTTAATAAATGACTGAGACATAATCATAGGACTACAGAATGCCTCCTCTGTGCCCACACCTTGTTACCATGTGACTAAAGCACTATTTGTGGTAGTTCTGTTTATATAATTCATCATATCTGGCTATCAAGAAAAAATTACAAGGCATACTAAAAGGCAAAAAACAAAGTTTAATGAGACAGAACAAGCATCAGAACTACACTCTACTATGGCAGGAATGTTGGAATTATACTAGCAATTTAAACTGTATCTAATATGCTCGGGGCTCTAATGGATAATGTAGGCATCATGCAATACTGGATGGGTAATATAAAAAGAAGTTATGAAAATTATGAAATGTTAAGGAGGTAGAGTTAAGGAGGTTAAGTCTATACCTCAGGCCAATCCTTGGCACAGAGACAACCTCTAACAATTAACCAAAAACAAAACCTCAGCAAACCCTGGGAAAGGGAGAAAATCTGATTTCCTGAGTTAACATATTATTCTTATCAAATTTCTAGTTTTCAATAAAAAACTCACAAAGCATACAAAGAAAAAAAGTATGATACAGGCAAAGGAAAAATTAAGTCAATAAAAACTCCCTGATGACAAGATTAGATAAAGACTTAAACAACTGTCATGAAAATGCTCAAAGAACTAAAGGAAGATGTGGACAATGTCAAGGAAATGATGTATGAAAAAAAAGAAAAGGAAATATCAATAAAGATACAGAAAACCTAAAAAGAAACCAAAAAGAAATCCTGGAGCTGAAAAGAACAATAATTGAAATGAAAAATTCACTAGAGGGATTCAAAGCCAGAAGAAAGAAACAGCATCAAGACAGGACAATGGAAATTATTGATTCTGAGGAGCAAAAAAAAAGAAGAAGAAAAGCAAACAGAACCTAAAGGATTTGTGGGACACCGTCGAGTAGATACACTAGCACATTATGAGAGATACAGAAGAGAGAGTGGGGCAAAGAGAATATTCGAAGAAGTAGTGGCTTAAAACAGCAGTCCTCAACCTTTTTGGCACCAGGGATTGGCTTCCATGGTTTCATGGAAGACAATTTCTCCATGGGGTGGTGGGGGTGAGAGGAAGATGATTTCAGGATGATTCAAGCACATTACAATTATTGTGCAGTCAAACTTCTCTGCTAACGATAATCTGTATTTGCAGCCATTCCCCAGCCGTTCCCCATCACCACCTCAGCTCCACCTCAAATCATCAGGCATTGGATTCTCTTAAGGAGTGCGCAACCCAGATCTCTCCCATGCACAGTTTACAGTAGGGTTCACGCTCCTATGAGAATCTAGTGATGCCGCTGATCTGACAGGAGGTGGAGCTCGGGGTGATGCAAGCGATGGGAGCGGCCATAAATACAGATGAAGCTTGACTCACGCCCCCCACCCCCTGCTGTGTGGCCCAGTTCCTAACAGGCCATGGACCAGTACCAGACCAGTACTGGTCTGTGGCCCAAGGGTTGGGGACTGCAGGCTTAAAACATCACAAACTTGGTGAAAGATATGAATATAAAAATTCAACAAGCTCAATGAACTTCAAATAATATGAACTCAAAGACACCCACACC
The DNA here is from genome assembly GCA_004363605.1 of Indri indri. Taxonomy (NCBI): domain Eukaryota; kingdom Metazoa; phylum Chordata; class Mammalia; order Primates; family Indriidae; genus Indri; species Indri indri. The sequence continues at coordinate 75,608 of RJWJ010000777.1, read as the reverse complement.
AAAACACATTATAATTAAACTTTTAAAAGGCAAAGATAAAGACGGAATATTGAAACCAGCAAAAGAAAAGCCCTGGGCTTAATAGCCTCCACGGTGAATTTTACCAAACATTTAAAGAAGAACTAATACCAATCCTTTTCAAATGCTTTCAGAAAATTAAAGAGTAGAAAATATTTCCTAACTTATTCTTTGAGGCCAGCATTACCTTAATACCAAAAGCCAAAGACACTATAAAAAAAAGAAAACCACAGAGCTGCAGACTGGTATCTCTTATGAACATTGACGCCAAATCTGAAACAAAATGCTACCAGACTGAATTTAGCAGCATATTAAAAGGACGTACACTGTGACCAAATGAGATTTATTTCTAAAATGTAAGAATGGTTCATATATATGAAACTCAGTGAATGTGATACATCACATTAACAGAATTAAGGAAAAAACTACACAGTCATATCAATTGATGCAGAAAGAGCATTTGACAAAATTCAACTCCTTTTGATGATAAAAACATTGAACAAGCTAGGTATAGAAGGAAATGAATTCAAAATGATGAAAATTATATATTACAAACACATAGTGAACATCGTCGTCAGTGATGAACCCTGAAAACTCTTCCTTTATCATTAGGAGCAAGGTAAGAATATCTGCTTTCACCACTTGTGTACTGGAAATATTAGAGCAATTAGGCACAAAAAAAAGTAATAAAAAGGCATCCAAATTAGAAAGGAAGAAATGAAATGATTTCTGTTCACAGATAATAGAGTCTTATATGTAGAAAATGCTAAAAATTTCAACAAACTATTGTAACTAATAACCGAATGTAGTAAAGTGGCAGGATACAGAGTCAACACACAAAAATCAGTTGCATTTGTAAACACTAACAGTGAACAATCTGAAAAGGATGTTAAGAAAACAACTTTATTAACAATAGCATCAAAAATAATAAAATGCTTAGTCATTAACCTAACCAAGGAGGTGATAGATTTGTACAATGAAAACTACAAAACTTTGCTGAAAGAAATTAAAGAAACAAAGAGAAACAAACACAACCCCTTGCGGCCAGAAGTTTGAGACTAACCTGGGCAGCATAGTGAGACCCTGTCTCTAGGGAAAAAAAAATGAACAATTAGGTGGGCGTGGTGACATATACCTGTAGTACTAGCTCCTTGGGAATCTGAAGCAGAAGGATTGCCTAAGCCTAGGAGTTTGAGGTTACAGTGAGCTGTGATTGTGCCACTGCACTCCAGCCTGGGCAACATAGCAAGACCCTGTCTCCAAAAAGGAAAAAAAAGAACAAGAGAAAAGAAAGACAGCCCATGTTTGTGGATTTGAAGACTTAATATATGTTAAAAAATGTCCTTACTACCAAAAGTGATCTACAATTCAATGCAATTGCTTTGAAAATACCAATGATATATTTTACAGAAATAAGCAAAAAACATTCTAAAGTTCATTTGGAATCTCAGGGGACCCTTGAATATTCAAAACATTCTTGAAAAAGAACAAAGCTGGAGGGCTTACTTTTCCTTATTTCAAAACTTATTGCAAAGATATAGTAATCAAAACAGTATGGGACTGGCATAAAGACAGACATATAGATCAATGAAATAGAATAGAGTGCCCAGAAATAAACCCTTGTATATGTGGCCAAATGATTTTTGACAGAATGCCAGGAGCATTGAATGGAGAAAGGGAAGTCTTTTCAACAAATGGTGATGGGAAAACTGGATATCCACATGCAAAAGATTGTGTTTCAATCCTTACCTAATATCTTATACAAAAATTAACTCAAAATGGACTAAAATGTGAATGTAAGACCTCAAACTATTAAACTGTTAGAAGAAAGCTCAGGGCAGAAGCTTCACAATATTGGATTTGGCAACAATTTCTTGGATATGAAATCAAAGGCAGGAAACAAAAGAAAAAGTAGACAAACTGGACTTCATGAAAAAATTTTAAAAATTGTACACCACTAGACACTATCAGCATAGTACAAAGGCAACCCATAGAATGGGGGAAAATATTTGCAGGTCATGTATCTGATAAAGGGTTAATATTGAGACTATATACAGAATTCCTAAAGCTCAACAATAAAAAACAAACCACCAGACTCAGAAATTGTCAAAGGACTTGAAGTACTTACAGATTAAATAACACATTTCTAAATAACATGGGCCAAAGAAGAGAAATTTAAATCTCAAAAGAAATTTAAGTATTTTGAACTAAATGAAAATTAAAATACTACTGCTTAGCATGCACAGTTGAGCCCAAGAGTTGGAGGCTGTGGTGAGCTATAATGATGCCATTGCACTACAGCCCAGGCAACAGAGCGAGACCCTGTCTCAAAAAAAACCCAAAAACCGACCGGGCATGGTGGCTCACACCTATAATCCTAGCACTCTGGGAAGCCAAGGCGGGAGGATCACTTTGAGCTCAGGAGTTTGAGACCGGCCTGAGCTAGAGTGAGACCCCCTCTCTACTAAAAATAGAAAAAATTAGCCAGGCATGGTGGTGTGCGCCTGTAGTCCCAGCTACTCAGGTGACCGAGGCAGGAGGATCACTCAAGCCCGGGAGTTTGAGGCTGCTGTAAGCTTGGCTGACACCACAACACTCTAGCCCTGGCAACAGAGTGAGACTCCGCCTCAAAAAAAACGAAACAAAACCTAAAAAGCAAAACAAAACAAAACAAAAAACCCTACTTATCAGAATTTGTGGGATACAGCAAAAAACATGCTTGGTGACATATTTTGACAGCAATGAATGTGTATATTAGAAAAGAAAAAAGATGTAAAATCACCAATTTAAGCATCCACCTTAGGAACAACAACAAGAAAAGAAGAGCAAATTAATTGCAAAATAAGTAAAAGAAAAGAAATAATATATTTAGAGAAGAAATAAATGAAAATGAAAATCGGAAATCATTAGAAAAAATCAACAAAACCTCAAGCTGGTACTAAGATCAATAAAATGAATAAGCCCCTAGCCAGGGTAACTAAGGGAAAAAAAAGGAAAGAAAATGGACTAATTACTAATACTAGAAATTAAAGAGGCAGCATCGCTATAGATCCTATGGACATTACAAATATAAACAATTGTGTATCCTTAATTTTGACTTAGATGAAATGGACCAATTCCTTGAAAGGCACAATCTGCCAAAATTCACATAAGAAAAAATAGGCCATCTGAATATGCTTACATCTATTAAAGAAACTGGATCAATTATTAATAACCTTCCAAAACAGAAAGTATCAGGCCCAGATAGGTTTATTCCTGAACTCTACCAAATATTTAAGTAATAAATGATACCAATTCTCTGCAATCTCTTTCAGAGGACAGGAGCAGAGGGACTACTTCCTAACTCGTATTTATGAGGCCAGCATTACCCTAATACCAAAACCAGAGAGAAACATTAGAAGAAAAGTACAAACCAGTATCTCATGAAAATAGAAGGAAATCCTCAACAGAATATTAGCTAATCAAGCTAATCAAATCTAACATGTATAAAAAGAATTATACATCTCAACCAAATGGAATTTATGCCAGATATACAGTGCTTGTTCACCATTTTAAAATCAGTAATGTAATCAATCACATCAGGCTAAAAAAGGAAAATCACATGATCATAGCAATAGATGAGAAGCAGCATTTGACAACATCCAACACCTATTCATGATAATAACTTTTAGTAACCTAGGAATAGAGGGAAGCTTCTTCTACTTCATAAAAAATATCTGTGGAACATGTGCATCTAACATGATACTCTATGATGAAAAACTAGAACCTTTCCCACCAAGATCAGGAAGTAGGCAAGTTTGCCCCTTCTCACCACATTTTTTCAACATTGTACTGGAAGTCTTGCATGATTCATGAAGTCAAGAATAGCAAATAAAAGGTATACTCATTGGGAAGGAAGAAAGAAAAATGTCCTTGTTTGCAGATGACATGATTATTTACATAGAAAATCTGAAAAAAAAAACCAAACTCCTACTAGTAAGCAGTTATAGCAAGGTTGCAGGATACAAGTTTAATAAACAAAAGTCAATTGCTTTCCTATATGCCAGCAATAAGCAAGTGGAATTTGGAATTAAAAACACAATACCATCTACATTACCACCCCAAGAAAATGAAATACTTAGGTATCTAACAAAAAATGTACAGGAGATATATTAGGGAAATGACAAAACTGATGAAAGTAATCGAAGATGATCTAATAAATGGAGAGATATTCCATATTCATGGATAGGAAAACTCAGTGTTGTCAGTTCTTCCCAACTTGATTTGTAGATTCAATACAATCCCAATCAAAACCTCAGCAGGTAATTTTGTAGTTATCAACAAACTGATTCTGAAGTTTATATGCAGAGGCAAAAGACCCAGAATAGCCACCACACTATTGAAGATGAAGAATAAAGTTGGAGAACTGATGCTGCCCAATTTCAAGACATGTAAAGCTACAATAATCAAGACAGGGTGATACTGGCAAAAGAATGCATACATTGATCAATGAAACAGAATAGAGAGCTCAGAAATAGACCTATATAAATGTTGTCTTTGACAAAGGAGCTAATGCAAAACAGTGTAGCAAAGATATCTTTTCAACAAATGGTGCTAGAACAACTGGACATCCACATGCAAAAATATGAGTGTAGATGAGGACTTTATACTTTTAACAAAAATTAACGCAAAATGTCCCAAAACGATAAATGTTGGCGTGGATGCGGATAGATAGGAACACTCATACACTGTTGGTGGGACTGCAAACTAGTGCAACGTCTGTGGAAAGCAATATGGAGATACCTTAAAGAGATACAATTAGAAGTACCATTCAATCCAGCAATCCCATTACTGGGCATCTACCCTAAAGATCAAATGATACTCTATGTGAAAGACACCTGCACCCGAATGTTTATAGCAGCACAATTCACAATTGCAAAGATGTGGAAACAACCCGTGTCCATCACTACATGAGTGGATTAATAAAATGTGGTATATGTATACCATGGAGTACTATTCAACTTTAAGAAACAATGGTGATATAGCACCTCTTGTATACTCCTGGATAGAGCTGGAACACATTCTACTAAGTGAAGTATCCCAAGAATGGAAAAACAAGCACCACATGTACTCACCATCAAATTGGTATTAACCGATCAACACATAAGTGTACATATAAGAATAACATCTATTGGCTGTCAGGCAGGAGGGAGGGGGGAGAAGGAGGAGGGGACGGGTATATGCATACACAGAGTGCAATGCGCACCATCCGAGAGATGGACATGCTTGAAACTCGGACTCAGGGCGGAGGGCGGGGGTAAGGGCAACATACGTAACCTAAACATCTGTACCCCCATAATATGCTGAAATAAAAAAAAATTAACGCAAAATGAATCATAGGCCTAAATTTAAAACACAAAACTAAAGCCCCTAGAAATTAAGATAGGAGAAAACTTAGATGACCTTGAATTTGATGTTGAGTTTTTAGATGCAACACCGTAGGTACAGTTCATGGAAGAAAAAATTGATAAGCTGGACTTGATTAAAATAAAGTTTTCTGTTCTGCAAAACACACTTAATACAATGAAAAGACAGGCAACAGAGTGGGAGAAAATATTTGCAAAAGACATGTCAGATAAAGGACTGTTATCAAAAATATAGAAAGAACTCATGAAACTCAACAATAAGAAAATTAACCACCTGATTAAAAAATGGGCTAAGGCCAGGTGTGGTGGCACATGCCTATAACTTGGAGAGGCTGAGGCAGAAGGATCATTCGAGGCTAGGATTTCAGAACCAGAATGGGCAACATAGTGAGACCTTGACCTACAAAAAATAAAATAAAAATTAGCTAGGCATGTGCCTGGTTATATGCCTATAGTCCCAGCTACTTGGGAGGCTGAAGCAGAAGGATCACCTGAGCCCAGGAGTTCAAGGCTGCAGTGAACTATGATTGCACCACTGCACTCCAGCCTGGGTGACACAGCAAGACCTCATCTCTTTCAAGAAATATCAGACACACACACACAAAGGGCCAAAAACCTTAATAGACATCTCACAAATGAAGATGAAGATATACAGATAGCAAATTAGTATATGAAAATATGCTCCAATGCTCCACATCATATGTTATTAGAAAATACGATTTAAAACAATGAGATACCACTATCCATCTAATGCAATGGCCAAAATCAAGAACACTGAGAATACCAAATGCTGGTGAGGATGAGGAGCAACAGTAACTCTCATTGATGGAATTAAAAATGGTATAGTCACTTTAGAAGATAGTCTGACAATTTCTTAGAAAACTGAACACATTTTTACTGTATAATCTAGCAGTCACATTCGTTGATACTTACCCAAGTGAACTGAAAACTTATGTCCACACAAAAACCTGTACGTGGGTATGCATCTTTATTCCTCATTGTAAAACTTGGAAGCCACCAAGATGTCCTTCTGTAGGTGAGTGGATAAATAAAGTGTGGTACATCCAGACAGTGGAATATCATTCAACAATGAAAGAAATGAGCTGTGAAGCCACGAAAGACATGGAGGGGGATTAAATGCATATTACTCAGTGGAAGAAGCCCATCTGAAAAGGCTGCGTATTGTGTGATTCCAGCTACACCATATCGAAAGGCAAAACTGTGAGGACAATAACAAGATCAGTGGTTGCCAAAGGTTATGTGTGGGGGACTGAGGAGAGGTGAACAGACAGAGCACAGAGGATTTTTAGGCCATTGGAACTACTCTATATGATGCTGTAATGGTGATATATGTCATTATAAATTTGTCCAGACTCACAGACTGTATGATAGCAATTGTAAACTGTAATGTAAACTATGGACTTAGGGTGATGATGATGTGTCAGTGTAGGTTTATCATTTGTAATGAATTTACCTCTCTGGTGGGGGTTGTTTATAACAGAAGAGGCTACGCATGAGCGAAGGCAGGTGCTATATGAAATATCTCCATACCTTCCACTCAGTTTGACTGTGAACCCAAAACTGCTCTAAAAAATATATTTTTTCAAAAATTGCCTTATTATTCTTTTAACCTGTGTGATCTGTAGTGCCATCCTCTCTTTCATTCCTGAAAATTGAATTGGATTTTCTTTCTTTTTTTTTTCCCTTGGTCTCTGGCCAGGAATTTATCAATTTTATTAATCTTCTCAAAGAATGAATTTTTGCTGCCATTGGTTTTTTTCTTTCATTGTTCATTTTCCATTTCACTTATTTATGTTCATTATTATTTTTTCCTTCTGTTTACTTTGTATGTATTTTTTTCTTTTCTACTGATTTCTTAAGGTGGCCCCTTATATTATTGATTCGAAACCTTTCTCCTGGTATAAGATATGCAATTACAGCTGTCACTTTCTCTCTAATCACTACTTAACCTATATCCCACATATTTTAATATGTTGTATTTTTATTTTTATGCCATTCAAAATATTTTCCAATTTGACTTTTCTCTTACCTATTGATTACTTAAAAGAGTGTTGCTTAATTTTCAAATATTTCAGAACTTTTCAAATATCTTTTTATCTTTCATTGCTGACTCAATTTCCTGCGGTCAGAGAAAATACTGTGTGTAATTTAAAGTCCGTTAAATTTGACACTTGTTTTGTTTCCCAGCCCCTGGTATGTCTTGATCAGTGTTGCCTGTTTATTTGAAAAGCATTTATATTGTGCTTCTGATAGGTGTAGTTACTCTTGTGTCAATTAAGTCTAGGAGGTCAGCATTGTTAAAGTCTTCTGTATTGTTCTGTCTCTAATATTGTCCATCTGATATTCTTTTATTTCTTTAAAAAAAGAATTTGACATTTCCAGCTTTTGTTGTGTTTTTTTAATGTTTCTCCCTTCAGATTTTTTCCAATTTTTCTTCAAATTATGAAGCTTTGCTGTTAGGCATATACAAATTTAGTATTATTATATATTCTTGACAAATTGATACCATTACCATTACAAAGTGTTTTTCTTCATATCTGGTAATAACTCCTTATCCTAAAGCCTGTTTTGTGTAATATTAGTATCACCATTGCTACTTTTGTCTATTGGATTTTTGCATAGTATCTTTTCTCATCCTTTTTGTTTTAAGCTATAACTGTATCTCTTTGCATTTAATGTATGTCTATTATTAATATAATCATGTAATTGAGTCTTTTTTCATCTAGTCTGAAAATTTGTCTTTTATTTGGAGTTTTTAATCAATTTACATTTAATGTAATTATTATGATTGTTTTAAGCGTATTATCTTGGTGTATGTTTTCTGTGTCCCTGTGCTTTGCTTTTTTCCCCTCTCCTTTCTTACCTTCTTTTTAATTGAGTGTTTTTTAGTGTTCCATTTTATCCCCTTTATTGATTTATTAGCTCTACCACTTTTTTATTTTTAGTGTTTCTTCAGTTTTATATACCCATCTTTCAGATATCACAGTGTGCCGTTAAATATAGAGTATTTCAATTACAATTTTAGAATCATAAAACAGTATAGTATACTTCCATCTTATCCTCTTCCTTTTATGTTATTGTTGTCATAAATTTTAATTCTTCATATGTTACAAATACCATAATACATTATTTTTTCTCCAATGAATAATCTTTTAAAGAATTTAAGAAACCATTTCTTATGCTCTTCATTTCTTCATGCAGTCCTGAATTTCCATGTAGTATCATTTTCTTTCACCTGAATAGCTTCCTTTTTTATGTTTTTATAATTCGAGTCTACTGGCAATAGGTTTTCTTAGCATTTGTTTGCCTGAAAAGGTCTATTTGACTTTCATTTTTGAATGAAGTTTTCAGTGGATGTTGGATTCTTTATGACGGTTTTTTCTCTTGGCATATAATATGTTGTTCTTTTGCCATAATGGCTTGTGTTGTTCTGATCAAAAGGGAGCACACATTCTTTTCTTTTTTACTATATATGATATTTCTTTTTTCCCCTTTCCTGTTTTGCATAAACGTGTTTTTTCATACCATGGGTTTAAGCTATTTTGTTATGTGCCTTGGTATGGTTTTCTTTGTGTTTATCATGCTTCATATTCGTTTAGCTTCTTGAATCTGTGAGTTTGTATTTTCTCCCAAATTTGGAAAATTTTTAGCCATTTTTTTCTTCAGAAATTTTTTTCTGCCAGTCTGTCTCTCTTCCTTTTTTCTGATTCCAGTTGTACTTAAAACAGAGCATTTGATATTGTCTCAGAGGTCAACCTTTTTTTCTTTCTACTTCATTTCAGATAGTTCTATTTCCCTGTGTGATCTCTTCTCCTGTTGTATCTCATCTGCCATTAAAATCATCCAGTAACTTTTTCATTATATATGTTATATTTTCATCTCTAGGAGTCCCATTTTGTTAATTTTTTATAGTTTTAGTTCTCATTTGTTCATTTATTATGTTCATGTTTTCCTTTTCTTCCTTTAATGTATTTATGAATTGATTTGAAGTCCATTATATCTGTCATTCCTTTTTCCGGTTTTTTTGACTTATTTTTCTCCTGAGAATGGGTTCTCTTTCCTGCATTTTATGCATAGTAATTTTATTATTAGTATTTTATTTTTTGCATATATTGGATAATATGAATGCTACATTGTTGTATGTCTGGATTTTATTGTTTTTCTTAATGAAATATGGACTTTCATTCTTTAGTGCATTTTTTTTTTTATTTACTTCTGGGTCCACTTTAGTCTTTCAAAGCTTGATTTTAAGTTTTGTTAGGTGGATGTAGAATACCTTTAATTCTTGGGCTCCATTGACCCTCCTCCTAAGGTATGGCCTTTGTGAAGTCTCCACAGAATGGCTAGGGTGTTCACTAAGTATTCTCTAATGTAACAGTTCAAACTCAAATATCTCTCAGCTTTATGAAAGCTCGAGTGGTTGTTCAGCTTTTAGTTCTTGGTACTTGTTCTTTCTTTCAAGAGTTTTGCCATGCTGATTCACAGATGAATATGGCCAAAGACTCAAGAGGGCCTTTCTGAAGATTTCTAGACCTCCTCTACACTTAGCTCTTCACTATGTTACTCTGCTCCACAATTGCCAGGTGTCTCTTTAGCACAGACTTACATGCTCTGTTTTGACTACCTTCCTCCCTCTATATGTAGCTAGTGCCTTCACAAAAGTGCCTTCAGGCAGAAAGTTGAGGTGATCATAGGATTTACTAAATTTGTTTCCTTTTTCTGAGGGGTTACAGTCCTATGCTAACAATTGTTCATACATGAAAAACAGTTCGTATACTTAAGAATTTCTGTAGTTGTTTATAACAGAAAGGACAGCATGATACTAGTTGCTTCCATGGCTGGAAGCAAAATTTGCCAAGTCCTTAAAAAATCAATAACCTCTATCCACCTCCACCTTCCCTTTGTCCAACTTTATTTTTTCCATAGCATTTACCCTTATCTATGTACTATATATTTTAACTGTTTATTTGTTTACATATTGTCTTTCTCTTACTAGAATATAAATTTCATGAGGATGTTTGTTTCTAGTTTACCGGTGGCACATGGTAGGTTTTCAGTAAACATTTGACGAATTAGATGAGATTGGATTGTGAGCTTTGTGATTCATATTACTGAGATTTCTTTGCCCTTTTAAAAGGGGAGAAAAGAACTATAAGTATTATTGTCATAAATCAGAATTCAGGCTCAAGACGTTATGGTCTGTTCCAAGTTTCATGGTACAGGTAATAAAGATAAGGCTGTTGGGACCTGACTCAGGATGAGTTAAAGTCAGAGATACTTGGTGTTTCTCCAGGTGATGAGGGAAACTGCCTACTGACAAAGCTAGCATTAGCATGTGGTTTAAACTGTGCGTATGTGTTATTAAACTAAGTAGTAGGAACTTGTGTGACCTACACATGGATGAAGAACTGTGAGAGTGCTTGCTTGGTTGCCCTTGGAAGTTTTGACTGATTTTATCTGGGAAAGAAGTCCGTAGGAGACAGAACTTTGGTTGCTGCTGGAATTTAAAGTGTCTGGTGGTAATCACTAGGCTAACAGACTTCATATCTCTGAGGATAATTGACTATCAAGAAAATGTTCTGCAATGGGGCAGGGAGAGAAGTGGGAGGACGAGACGTGTGTGTGTCTACAATCACCCCTCTGTATCCATGGGTTCCACGGATGGAGCCCACAGACAACGAGAGGCGACTGTACTATGCCATTTTATATAAGGGATGTGAGCATCTGAGGATTTCAGTATCAGTGGGGGTCCTGGAACCAATCCCTCTTGGACGTTTAGATATAAATTTAAATATATTATAGAAACACAAAGTCTATCTTGAATGTGTATTTATCTGAGAATTAAAATAGTGTTAAGCTTTATGTCAGAATTGACCGGAGAGCCTAACCATGGAGATGGAGACCTAGGTTGAACAGAGGAGAGCAGGGGAAAGTCATAAGGTGTAACAAATATAGCAGGATTCCGAATTATAGCTTTGAGGTGAAACCTAAAGTTAAATCTAATTTTTAAATATTTGTGACACAAATTCATGTATCTTTTCTGTATTTGGTTGTTTACTTTGTGGCCTTAAGGAATTCATTCAACATGTTTAAATATTTATATTATCAGCATACAGAAGTGAGTAGAACATAATTTCTAACTTTCTCAAGTTTACAATGTATTAAACTCTCTTAATATGTAAATTATGTATATAAATAACCTTTCTATGAGACAGAATGTCCACAGTAGCAAAAGAAAAGTACAAATAAATATTGGGTGAATTCTAGGGAGTATAAAGTTAGGAATGACTGGGGCACTCAGGAAAGACTACTTACGATAATGATGATGATAATAAAAAGAAATAACATACAAAAAACTGGCTGATCTTTACTGAGCTCTTATTATGCCCAGATATTGTTCTAAAACAGGGATTTTTTTCATGATTATTAGCAAGATTAATTGGTTTTCATAAGAGCAAAAACTAGGATAATTATTTAGATAGCCAATAATGAGATGATTAAGTAGAATATGGTATGTAATGTTTTTAGAAGAATGTATATAATATGGTCAAGTGTTTATGATATATAAAATGAAAATGAGTACATCACAAATTTTATATTATTAATATCTCATTATCCATAGGGGACTTGTTCTAGAACCCTCTACAGTTACCAAAATCCAGGGATGCTCAAGTCCCTTGTATAAAATGGTGGAATATTTGCATATGACCTATGCTATCCTCCCATATCCTTTAAATCATCTCTCAATTACTTATAATTCTAATACAACGTACACACTATGTAAATAGTTGTATACTGTATAGTTTCAGAAATAATGACAAGGGAAAAACAAATACATATATGTGCAGTACAGACGCAACCATCCATTACTTTTCCCCAGATATTTTTGATCCTTGGTTGTTTGATTCCACGGAGGGCTGACTGTATGGAGTAACTAAAACTACTGCTAAAAATTCACACTGTACATAGAGAAAAAGACTAAAAGAAAACACAGAAGCATGGTTGTGTGTCTGGTGGTGGTATGTTTGGCAGTGGAAATAGGAAAACTTTTTTCTTCTGTTTACAAATTTGCATATTTTGCTTAATGGAGCTGTGTTACTTTTGTAACAAAAATAAAGCGGAGCAGACAAGGGGTGGTGGCTCACATCTATAATCCTAGTACTTTTCACACAGGAAAGTGACTCCCCATGCTGGGAGCCACTTGAAGTCCAAGTGGGTCCTTGCCTTTGTGTAAGAAAGAATTCAGGAGCAAGCCAACGGTATTAAGTGAAAGCGAGATTTATTCAAAACTATAAGAAGTCTGCTCCACAGACAGAACAGAGGCAAGTTCTCCCTGCAGAAGAGAATGGTTCCTGTTGCCTTTCTATTTAAGCTCAGGCTTAATTAACAAAGGCTGGAATATTCATGGAAAGGGTAGTGTTTTCTTGCAATCAGGGTGACACCCTCTATTCCTCCACCATCTTGGTTCTAACTGGTTGGAACTTGCCCTGCCTCCATCCTGTTTTGATCTGGGCAATTCCAAACTTTGTTTTGAGATTTCCTGACTCAGGTAATGCTGCAGGAATGCCCAATGCAATGCCCAAGGCATCGCCTACAGCAATGCCATACACAAAGCAGTACCTGTCAGTTCCCTGTCTCACTTTGGGAGGTGGAGACGGGAGGATCACTTGAGGCAGGGAGTTGAGCAGCAGCGATACCCTGTCTCTACAAAAAATAGAAAAATTAGCCAGACATGGTGGCATGGGCCTATAGTCCCAGCTGTCCTGGAAGCTGAGGCAGGAGGATCGCTTGAGCCCCAGAGTTTGAAGTTGTGGTGAACTGTGATGACGCCACTGCACTCTAGCCAGGGCAACAGGTAAGATCCAGTCTAAAAAATAAATATAGTAAATAAATAAAATAAACTGGAACAAGGCATTTACAAAAATTTTAAAGTAGGAATGTCCTCAGATGCCAGTAAATAGTTCAGGTTTTATACTGGGAACTATGGGGAATCCCTGAAATTTTTTGGGACAGGAAATGATAGGCTCCGAAAACGTGTAAAGAAATTCTCAAAGACTTTTTTTGTTTTTACAGTCATAAAAATTACTGAGGATTCCAAAGTGTACTATATCTACAAAAGCAGTTCTCAGACTTTCTGGTTTTTACACTTGTAAAAATTACTGAGGACTCCAAATCGCCTTTGTTATCTGGGTATGTTTACTAATATTTATCATGTTAGAAATGAAAAATGAGAAATTCTTTTTAAAATCTATTAAATCATTTAGAAATAATAATAAAACCATTGCTTATTCACATGAACATATTTTTATAAAAAATAACTGCGAAAATAAAAAGCGTTATTGAGTAGTCACATTATTTTACATTTTTGCAAATTTCTTTAATTTCTGGCTTAATAAAGCAAGCTGATTTTTCACATCAGCCTCTGTATTCGATCTATTTTGATATTACATACCATGTGGTCTCAACTCCACCATGTGCTTGTAAGTGAATGGGAATGAAAAAGTTTTGTTCTTGTATACCTTTGAAAGACTCTCCAACCTCCAGGGCCAGATCATATTCTAAAGACTGATGGCTTAGTACATAAGGAAAAACTCAAAGAATAACAATTATTATGTTGCTCTATTAATATGAATCAAATCATGAAACATTACAGTGATTTTCAAACTGTTGTCCTTAGAACAGCTGTGTCAAAATCACCTGGGATTCTTTTCACAAGGTAGGTTGCTGGGCTTCGGCCTGTTGATTCTCATTCACTTGGTTTTAGGTGAGGAAACTACAGAACCTAACAGCTTGATATACCCACAAATTTATAGGAATTTAGAATCATGGACTCTTAGAGCTAGAAAAGGCGTAAGAATTTAGCTAGTTTTTATTCCCTCATCTTACAAATGAGGAAAACTTGGGCTAATGAAGGACAATAACTTTCTAAAAGGCTCACACTTTAAAAAACTTCCTCACACGAAGTAATTGGACAGTAGTTCAATAATGATCAAAATTAAATGCCGACGTGTTTGGCACAGGCACGTGTTACAGCAGATGGACTGGAGAAACAAATCTGAAATAGATTGTGTGAGTGTCCTGATGTGAGATGGGAGCCAGGAAGAAACTGGTGGGACCCTGACACTAGAGCATGTATGTAGCCTGCACGCTGACGTCCTTGCCTAGAATAGGGGGCACAGGCAGAGCTGATGTAGCCGAGGCTGCAGCGACTCACTTTGAGTTCTCCCAGGGATATTCCAGAGGAACCTACAGATAATGGGTCCATTTGTAAACTTGTTCAATGTCTACTTATCTTTTTTAATGGAAATTTAATTTTGTCCTAACATCAGAAGAAATAATTTCCTCCTAACCTTGCCATTTGAGTATGTGTTGGTATTAAGCAAGCTCTTCTGCCCCCTGGCGGCAGTGTCCTCACTGGTGAAAATTCCTCAAAAAAATTTTTAGGAAAGAAAAAAATTAAAAATGTGTCAGAACTGGAGTCTGCAAATTCAGACTTACACAATGTAGATGATAATCTCAAAGAATGTAAAGTTCAATAAGTAGAACAGGATGAAATTATAGAGAGCTTTGAATGCTGGTTAGCTAGTTACCAAATGAATTGGAAAAGAATCGCTGTTGGATAACCACGGGAATAACATCAGGAAATTGATGCTTTGGGAAGATTTGTCATGTGTGCTTTGCTGGTAAGATTAGAAGGTTAAGGATGTGGGTGAATAGGAGGTTGTTCTACTAATTCAGGCATGAAGTGATAAGGGCTTACATTACAATGTATTGTAGGAAGAATAATGAGGAAAGAAAGTAATCAAGATACATTTTAATGTAGTATTAATAGTTTTGATATATTGATTATTTGAAAAAATAAAATGGCGGATCAAAAGTAATTTATAATGTTAGTCTAAAGTGCTGTTGACAGATATAGTGGAGTGGATACAGAATGGTAAAAGGAAGTTTGGTTTTAAAGATATGGGGGACAAGGTGGGGTTTGAACTTTCAAAGTGAAGCACTTAAAGAGTTTGAAATTTGGACTGAAAGCTAGAATTATGTATTTAGGATTCATTATTCTAATATTAAAATTGCAACAGTGAGGATGGATAACAATTATTAAATGCAAACAAAGAAGAGGAAGACTTGGAAAAGGAAGTGATAGCTCTAAAATATAGTGGAAGAAAGGTCAAAGCAAATGAATGCAGAGAAAAAAACCATTGTGTTTGGCACTAATGGAGATTATCAGTGACTTTCAAGACAGCGTTTTTCATGGAGTAGCATGATTATATAATAAGCATGTTTCTGTACCTGTTCCTCCTTTGCAGCCCCTCTGTGCCTTTAATATGCTTCATTGTGTTTGTGCTTGATATTCCCTCTACCTAGTCTGAGCTTTCCCAAGATTTCCCCACGACTTGGCCTTCACTTCATTCAGGAGTCTGCTTAAAGGCTTGCTTCTCAGAGACCTTCCTTCATTACAATCTCTGAACTCTCCCATTACAGATAATACGAAACGTGAAGATTTGGCATTTTCCTTAAAGCTTTAAGTTTAATGGAACTCAGGATTTACTTTTGAAAAGGAGAGAAAAAAATGCTGATTATTAGCTCAGACCTTGAGCTCTTGTAAGGAAAATGCCAAATCTTCATGTTTCAGTTGTACTTTTAACTTTCTACTATTTTAAATTGCTGAATAATCCTTCCCATTGTCAAATATTATCCGTAATGAAGCTACCTTGAAGTGTGTGGAAAAAGCAGTATCAGTAAGCTTTTAAAATAATCATTGTTAAAAGTCAAAAATGTAAAGCATAGGAAATTTAGGGCAGATTAGAAGATAGATACTTTGTGAAAAATGTGGATAATCAAAGTATCGAATATAATTGTCTTTGCATGATGTTTGTACATTTATGTGTGAATATAGGTTGCATTTGGGTCTTTATAAGATTTCAGTGGGGTTTTTTTTTTTTTTGGTTCTTCTATGGGTAACATATTTTATTACCATTTTCTCATTGATTCCTTTTCATAATTCTGGGAGGTTAATATCATCCTGCTTATTTTAGAGTAACCTAAGGCTTCATAGCTATTCATAAAGTCAAATTCAAGTCTCTCTGTCTCTAATGTCCATGTTCAATGAAACCATCTTGCTCTTCATTTAGACAAAGTAATTTAAAAGGTAACGATGATGATCAACTCAGAAAAGGCTGTCCGTTTCCCTTTCTTTCTTGCCTGACTCTCCAATTTTATCATGCTGTATGGTCTTGTTCCAGTAGTTATGGAAAAGTACATGTTGTTTTGTGCTGGGAGGTAATTACTTGTACTCCCAAAGCCTTCTTTCCCTGTTTCTGCTGGGTGATGAAGTAGCCAAGCTCCCGTTATGTTGATAGAGTGTTTAGTTAAGCAAGAATTTGAAAGGAAAATGTATCTTTAGATAATTTGGATTTAGGTTTGACTCAAGTCTGTTAAAAGCGGAATTCCAGTATGTGATCAGTCTCTGTTAGCACATAAAATGTCTCTCTCTGGCAGGAGACACCTGTTTTTCTTCCTATTTACTGTTTCTTTCTGTTTCAAAAACAAGACAAGTATTTTCTATTAGACTCTAGATCTAAATAGGCTGAGGTTTAATCCATCTATGTCTTGTAACCTTGAGCAAGCTTCTTAACCTCTCAGTGTCTGTTTACTCATCTGTAAAATGATTACCTAACTTACAGGTTTATTATGAGGATTAACTCAATTAATTCATGTAAAGGGCTCATCACTTAGTAAATGTTGTGTAAGAATTTAGAACTGCACTAGGAATATTTTTAAAGGATATAGCCAAATACATAAATGTCCCTATTTTAAAAATATAGCAATAACTTATATTTTTGTCATTCTTAACATAGTTCATATCCTTTAAGAAAATTCCATTTTGTGTTTATTAGAACATAAGATTGGTTGACTATCTGAAAATGAATCAGGATAATTTACCATATTAATAGAATAAGAATAAAAATTCTAAATCAGAAAAAGCAGTATGTCTGTTCAAGAGAAAAACTCTTAGCAGAATAAGATTTTTGAGAGAAACTTCCTGAATCTGATAAAAAGTGTCAACTAAAGCCTTAGGGACCACATCATACTTAATGACAAACTATTGAAAACATTCTCTTTTAAGACAAGACAAAGGTATCTCTTCCACTTTTGTGTTGTGTTAAACTGGATATTGTCACCAATTCAGTAAAGTTGGGGGGAGTATAAGGATAAGAAAGAGATAAAAACTGTTATTATTTATGGTTTTTATGATTGTGAACTCTTAGTTGAGAGCAACTTACTTAAAAATAAAAGCATAGAACATTTGATCAATAAACGAAATTATAGAAAAAGAAAAAGGAGACCTTAACAAAAATCATAAAATGGTAAGCAACAAAACAACAAAGGTAAATTGGATTAAATCAAAATTAAAATTCTTGTGCTGCAAAAGATACTATCAAGAAAGTGAAAAGACAACCTACAGAATGGGGGAAGCTATGTGTAAATGATATTGCTGATAAAAGACTTATATCCAGAATACGTAAAGAATTCTTACAGCTCAGAAAGAAAAAGACAACTCAGTAATAAATGAGCAAAGGATCTAAATAGACATTTCTCCAAAGAAGATATATAAATGGACAATATGTTCATGAAAAGTTGCTCAACATAATTAGTCATCAGGGAAATTCAAGTCAAATCCATAATGAGATTCCACTCTACACCAACTAGAATGAGTATATTTAAAAAGACAATAACAAGAAGAAACATATGAAGAAATTGGTATCTTAATATGTTGATAGTGGAAATGTAAAATGGTGCATCTGCTTGCAAAACAGTTTGGTAGTTCCTCAAAAAGTTAAACATAGAATTACTATATGAATGACTAATTCTATGCCCAGATATATACCCTAGAGAATTAAAAGCATCATTCAAATGATGTATAAGGTTGTACTTTGTAATAATAACAACATTAAAGGATGATAGAGCTATATGGGAACAATGTTTTTATATACTACTGAAACTAAGTTGGTATTAATTCTAACTGGATTTTAGGATGTTAATTATAATCTCCAGGACAACTGCTAAGAAAATAATTGAAATATCTGTACTAGAAGAAATGAGAAGGGAATAAACATGGTTCACTAGAAAATGTCTGTTTAACACTAAAGAAAGGAATAATGGAAGAATTGAGAGACAAAAGTGTTATATAGAAAAAAATAGCAAAATGGCAGAAGTAAATCCTTCCTTATTAATAATTGTATTAAAATATGCCAGTAAAAGACACATATTTCCAGAATAAATTTTAAAAATATATCATCTATCTATATGCTGTCTATCAGAGACTCACTTCAGATATAAAGACTTAAAGATGTTTAATGTGAAAGGATGCGAAGAGTACCCCCCGAAAAAAGTAACATGGGTGTAGTGGTTATATATTAATATCACACAACAGAGGCTTTAAAATAAAAATTGTTACAATATACAAAGAAAGACGTTAGGTTATGATACAAAGGTGAATCCATTAAGAAGAAGTAACAGTTATGAACATGAAACAAAGCTAACAGAATTAAAGGGAGAAACAGACATCTCAACAGTAATAGTTGGAGACATCAATACCCCATTTTTAATAGTGGAATAGGACAACTGGATTGAAGATCAAAGAAATAAATGACTTGAACAACACCATAAGCCAACTGTATTTAACAGATATACATACAACAGTCCACCTCCAAAATAGCAGAATACACATTCTTGTCAAATGTACATTGAATATTCTTCAGTGTAGACATTTTCCCACACAAAGACTTGTCTGTGAATGTTCATAATAGCTTTATTCATAATAGTCCCAATCTGGAAAGAAGTGAAATGTCCAACTGGTGAATAGATAAACAAATTGTGGTATATTCAAACAGTGGAACACCATTAATAAAAAGAAGCAAACTAGTGATACATTCAATAATATGAAAGAATCTCAAAAGCTTTATGCTAAATGAATTAATACAGACATAATACAGAATATGTGATTCTAGTCATTTAATATTCTAGAAAGTGATAGTGGTAGAAAGCAGATGAGTGTTTGCTAGGAGCAAGAGGGTGGGGAAAAAGATTGACTACCAAGAGACATAAGAGAACTATGTGAAGTGGTGGAAATATCTTATATCATGATTGTGGTTTTGATTGTATTAGGGTATACAGTTGTGAAAATGCATAAATTATAGACTTAAAATTGAAAGTTTTTTATTATATGGAAATTATACCTCAATAAAGCTGACCAAAAAGTGGAAACCCATTATAAAGACAAAAAAATTATAATAAGTCTTTGGAATCAAGGGTGACAAAAAAAATAAAACATTTGCAATAAGAGTTTTTTGGGAATAAATCATAATGGAAACTAAGGATTATTTGAAATTTGTGATATCATTAAACTTATGGGATATGGCCAAAGCTTTGCTCAGAATGAAATTTTAGCTTTAAATGATTTTGTAACCAATTGAACCTAAACTACTCAAGGAGCTAGAACAACATCCACATCACTTCCATGGAAAATAAGATAAATGTATTTAGTTATTTAACAAATACACATGACATTTACAATGTACTGTATCTTTATAAAGATAGAAACAAATTAAATAGAGATCTAATTCTATGAGAAGATTGGTAAAATAACCAATGAAAAGATTAAAAAAAAAATAAATGGAGCAAACAACTGTCCCACATTATGACTGAGAAGTATGACCAAAATGAGATGGAGATTAAAAATGAGGGGATGCAGTGGGCAACACTATACTAATAAAATTTAAAATCTTACCAAAGTGGGTAATTATCTAAAAAACAAATTAAGTTTTTGATTATGATAGAATATCTAGAAGGATTCTTTCAGCCTTATATCTCACTAGTCCTATATTTTAATCTTTTGCACCAGCCAAGTGGGTCTATACAGTGTTGCCTAAGCATAACTTCTATTTTTCCTCATGTTTAGCATTGATGAAGTGGTTTTATCCTTGGGATGCAAGGATGGTTCAACATGTACAAATCATTAAATGTGTCATATCACATCAACACGATGAAGGGCAAAACCCATGTGATCATCTCAATAGACACAGAAGAAGCATTTGATAAAATTCAACATCCCTTCATGATAAAAACACTCAAGGAAGTAGGCATTGAAGGAACATACCTCAACATGATAAAGGCCAAAGATAACCTAAAAACCCCTAAAGACTATACCAAAAAAATGCTTGTATCTGATAAGGAATTCAGTAAAGTCGCAGGATATAAAAACAGCATACAAAAAGTCAATAGCGGTTCTATGCACCAACAGTGAACTAGTTGAGAAGGAAATCAAGAAGGCAATACCATTTATAAAAGCTACAAAAAGATAACATACCTAGGAATAAATTTATCCAAGGAGGTGAAAGACCTATACAAGGAAAACACAAAACACAGATGAAAGAAATTGAAGTATACACAAACAAATGGAAAGACATCCCACGCTCATTGATCAGAAGAATTAATGTCATCAAGATGACCATTCTGACCAAAGCAATCAAGAGATTCAATGCAGTGCCTATCAAAATACCAATATCATCTTTCACAGAAATAGATAGAACAATCCCAAAATTTATATAGAACCATAAAAAAAAAAAGAGCCAGAACAGCAAGAGCAATCCTGTACAAAAAGAACAAAGCAGGAGATATCACACTACCTGACTTCAAAATATTTTACAAGGCTATAGTAACCAAAACAGCATGGTATTAGTATTATATAAAAACAGGCACATAGCCCAATGGAATAGAAATAAATCCACATATTTCTGATTTTTAATGAAGGCACCAACACACACTGGGGAAAGGACACCCTCTTCAATAAATGGTGCTGGAAAAATTGGATCTCTTTTATGTAGAAGAATGAAACTGGACTGTCTCTAACAATATACAAAAATAAAGCCAAGATGGATTGAAGACCTAAATATGAGACCTGAAATTTTAAAACTACTGGAAGAAAATGGAGAAACACTATGGGACATTGTTCTAGGAAAAGATTTTATGGCTAAGACCTCAAAAGCACAGACCACAAAAACAAAGAAAAATAGACAAATGAGAGTGTATTAAACTAAAACACTTCTGCATGGCAAAGGAAACAGTCAACAGAGTGAAAAGACAACCTGTTGAATGGGAAATAATATTTGTGAGCTATTTATCTGACAAAGGACTAATACCCAGAATATACAAGGAACTCAACAGTAAAAAAACAAGTAATCCCATTGAAAAGTGGGAAGTGGGCATAAATAGAGATTTCTCAAAAGAAGACAGACCAATGGCCAACAGGTATATGAAAAATGCTCAACATCATTATCATCAGGGAAATGCAGATCAAAACCACAATGAGATACCATCTTATCTCAGAATGGCTATTATTAAAAAGATGAAACAGTAACAGATACTGGCAAGGATGTGGAGAATTGGAAACTCTTAAATTCTTTTGATGGGAATATAAATTGGTACAGCCACGATGGAAAACAGTCTGGAGGTTTTTCCAGAAAGTCCAAATAGAACTACCATATGATCCAGCAATCCCACTACTGGGTATCTGTCGAAAGGAAAAGAAATTAGTGTATCAAAGGGGATACCTGCACTCATGTGTTTTCACAATAGGCAAGATATGGAATCAATCTAAGAGTCCATCAGCGGAGGAATGGATAAAGAAAATGTGGTATATATACACAATGGAATACTATTCAGCCATAAAAAAGAATGAATTCCTTTCATTTTCAGCAACATGGATGAAACTGGATGTCATTATGCTAAGCGAAATAAGCCAGGCACAGAAAGACAGATGTCACATGTTCTCACTTATATGCGGGAGCCAAAAAAGTTTATGTCATGAAGGTAGAGAATAGAATGATAGATATTAGAAGCTGGGAAGGTTGGGAGGGGACAAATGGAAGTTGATTAATAGGTATAAATGTATAGTTAGATAGAGTAAATAAGTTCTAGTGTTCTATATCAGAGTAGGATGACTAGAAGAGAGGACTTGAAATGTTCCCAATACATTGAAATGATAAATACTCAAGGTGATGGTTATCTGAAATACTCTGACTTAACCTTTGCAGTCTATGCATGTAACAAAATATCACATGCACCCCATGAATATATATAAGTATTTGTATCAATAGAAAAAACTTTTACAAAAAGTGAATTAAGACTCACATTAGAAAAAAATGGTTAATTACCACTGCAGGAAAAGTTAGAATTTTTTGGATGATAAATTTCTAGTTATGTGCGCCTGAATGAGAGAATGGATGCAGTCTCTCCTACTTGTGTATGTTTTAATATAACAGCCATCTTCCTAAGCCTCAATGTCTTCTTTGAAAAATGGGGATAATACCACATAGACGGTTTAGGTACATATGAGATAACGGAGTATGTGTCACCTGGTACAATGCTTGGAACATATTCAGTTCTGCATAAATGGTTATTTTTCCCACCTTTCAGATGAGATCACAATTACTTGCAACTACCAGGTGGTTATTTCTCCATTCCGATTTACCTTAATGTTTCATGCTTTATTCTATTTTTGATATTTCTTTGTTCCTAAGCATAACCTTTGATAGTTTACTTTTTCCTCATTAGGTCTGTTATAATTTGCATTTTTCATGGTTTTTATGAAGCAGTGTTTATTTTTCACCTATCATTGCTGTCTAGATTGGTACATATTGTGGCTAATTTTTTCATAGGTCACTGGACTAATTCTTTGAGACTAGGACCCTTTAGATGAGTAATTAATATTTAAATTAACATTTTCCTCCTTTATTCCTCCAAGAAGGAAAATGGACAAATTAAGTCAATATTAATGGATTACTGTAGTGAGAGCTATCTTAGATTGGTGACCTGTTGATGACTATCACCTACTAGTTTAGGCAAACTAAAACCTAGTTACACAGTGGCAGAGACATGTTAGCTTGGATTTTTCTGGACCTTTTGTATTTAATTACTATAAACAACAAAAACAAAACAAATCAAATTTTTGAGGGTCTTGTCAAGGTATTTCCACTGTCTTTTAAATTATTTCTAAAATTAAATGACAGTTCTCTTTTTTTGTATTATTCTTTGCCTGTATTTATTTTTGCATTATATACCTCTTGAGGTACATAGGTAGTCAGCCACCTCAGCTACCTTGCAGAAATTTAATAGCCTTTCAAATTTAATTATCATGATTTTTACATTTCTGAAAAATATCAATCATTCTGAATCATGCCTCTAAATGCAGAAGTGTTTTTATGAATCTGCTCTACATGTTGTGATGAAATGTGTATTTTTCAGTCTTACATAGTAGCATTTATAGTAATTTTAAAGAAGCAATTTCAGAAATCAAAATGTTAAAATTAATATAATAATGTTCCTGATTTGTCACTTTAACAGCATGATTTTATCCTGGGACAGTAAAAATACAACCAAGGTTTGTTGTTTTTTATAAAAATTAGCAGCAAGATAACTAACCGTGATAAAACTTTTTTCTCTTCAGGGCTAAGGAATATGAGAGTTTAACAGAAACCAAAAATTCTGGCTGTGATTCACCTTATAAAGCAAAGTGAGTATTTTATCCCACATGTTAATTTTCCTTTTCTTTGGTTTCTGTCTGTAATAAAAGTGTATCTGAACCATCATATTATGTCTATGATCAGGGACTTTGTTTCTGATCCCTAGAACATCATTCTCTTAACATAATTGTATCCAACTGCAAGTGATTTTGCCAGTTTGGCCATGTCAGGGCACAGTTCTCATAAGCACAACTTGAGGAGAAGATGCTACTAGCATCAAGTGGGTACAGGCCAGGGATTCTGCTAAACATTCTTCAGTGTACAAGACGGCCCCCCATACCAAAGAATCATCTCATCCAAAATGTTAATAGTGCCATGGTTGAGAAACCCTGTTCTAACAGATCAGGTTCTGACAATCAAGACTTTGCTGGTGCTTATTCCAAGGAGCTCTCTTTAAGAGAGAGCCAGTCCTTAAAGAGAATTAGAATTCTTTAATGATGATTGTAATGACATTTTCGATGAGATTGAAGATTTTAGATGAGAATTTAGACTCCACCACTGGTGTATAAATGTAATTAAATAATAATTAGATAAACAAAAACATCATTTTGCTTCTCTCAAGAATACTGGCAGTAGAGGTACAGTGAGAAAAGTATTTCCATATACTATGGGAGTGCAGATTAGTGTAGTCTTGTTGAAAGGTCGTATGCATTAGCATTTTAGGAAGTCCATTTCTGACTTAAGGCTGCTCAGTGAAATAATACAAAATGTACCCAAATATTTATACCCAAAGATGAATGTCTGACTTTATTTTTAATAACAAAAAAGCCAAGAAACAACCTAAATGCTCCAAATTGAGGAGTATCTATAACCAGTTATTTATGTGGATATGCTACAGAATGTTAACACAGCCATTATTTACATTTACAGTGGAAATATTCTTACCTGTCATAAATAACATACCCATCAGGTAACTACTTTTATTTGTTATTGTTCTGGAAGTATTAGCCATTGCAATTAAAAAGAAATATAAAAAATTAAAGAAATAAGAGAATTATCAAGATTATGATGATACTGTATGTCACAAAGCCCAAGAGAATCAAATGAAAAACTAGTAAAAACAAGAGAAATTGATTGAGTAGGATGGCTGATTACCAAATTAATGTGATAATATTAATAATAGGTAACATTTACTGAGCCATTACCTTACGCCAGACTCTGTGTGTGCTGTCTCATTCATCACAACTCCATGAGGTTAATTAGAGAAACTAAGCTCTACAGAGAGTCACTTGCTTGAAATTATACAATAGCATATCCAGGATATGAAAATTAATGGCTTTTCTTTGTGATAACCAGTTAGAAAATAGAAATATTACTTACAATAGCAATAAAGAAGTAAAATACTTAAGAATAAACTCAAGAAGAAATACAATCTATAAAAAAGTCAAAATGCTAATAAGGGACATAAAAGAAGACTTGTATAAATGGATGGATAAATCATACTCTTGAACAGAAGACACAGGATAGGAAATTCTCTGTAAATATTCATATAAATTTAATCCCTCTAAAGAGCAACCTTTTTTTTGTCATAGAGCTAACATCATTCTAAAGAACATACAGAAAAGAAATCTGAGAATTTCTAGGAAAAATTTTTGAAAGAAGAAAAATGAGGGAGGATTGAGCTAACAGATATTTAGTAAAATTTTAAAGGTACGCTGGCACACAAATAAAAATACAAATTGTTGGAAGAGATTTTTTAAAAACAGTCTAGAAATAGATCCAAATACTTGAGGAAACTTAGTACATGACTGTGGTACAGTGTTCACAAAGACAGCTAGAAGTCGAGCCTTTCCTGGAAGCATACCCCTTTGCAGTATAACTTTGCCGCTTCGCCTAGCAAGGGATGCACTCATTTCCCTTCCTGTTGAAACTCTTCTGGCCCTGTGACTTGTTTTGACCCATAGAAAGCTACAAATGTGATATGTGACTTCCAAGCCTTAGCCTCACAGGTCTTACAGCTTCTGTTCTCACTTTCACTTTCTGAATCCTCTGGGACTGCCACGTAGAAGCCAGGGTCAGCCCTCTTGCAGGTGAGAGATCATGTGAAAGGACAGGCTCAGTTGTTCTGGCTATCACTTCTGAGCACCCCAGGCAAGAGGCCATCCAAGCTAGTCAGCACCTAGCCGACCTGTCAAGTGACTGCACCCGCCACATAGGTCATCTTAGGTGAGAACAGGATTACCTAGCTGAGTCCACATCAAACTACAGGGAGCAAATAGATAGAGGTTGTTTTAAGACACTAAGTTTTGAGGTAGTTTGTTTCACAGCAACAGATTACTGATATAATGACAAAGGGGAAATTCAAATCATTAGGGAAAGGATAGATTAGCCAACAAATGTTAATTATCATCTTTTCACTCCTTACTCTGAAATAAATTGATACTGAATCAAGGATATAAAGCTAAAATCGTGAAACTTTAATAGCACTAGAAGAAAACATAGAAGAAATGTCAAAGTCTCTTCTAAATAAAACTTCTCCACACAGGAGTTAGAGAAGAAAAGACCGATGAATTTGACTATATAGCTATAAAAACTTTATGCTTGGGCAAAATATCATAAGGAAAAAAAAGTGGAAATATTTACAAAAAATGATGGAGAGCTAACATTTTATATAAATACCTCTTATAAATTAAATTGAAAATTAACATGAGCAAATTAACAATCAGGAAAAAATATTGGACATGATCGGATAATACAAAGAAAAATTTAAAATGCCCAATTTCTTGTTTCACTCTTGAAATTCAAAACTACATAATTGAATTTTTAAAAATTATGTTTATAGAGACTTCTCAATGCTGTGAGGGAATGCTTATGATTATTGAAAAACTATTGATGCTCATACAGTAAGAGTTTTATACATTAAAATAAAAGCCCAGAAGGGTAATAGTGACAACCTAAATTCAAATCTGCGTACATCTTCCTACAGACTATATTTATCGACAAGGAAAGCAAATTAAATCATCAATGGCTCTATACTATATTAGGGTACACAGATGCTATCAACTTCAGTTTAGTTTTTTTTCTAATTTTTAAAAATTGTGGTAAAATGCACATCACATAAAATTTACCGTCTTACCCATTATCAATACAGTTCAGTGATATTAAGTACATTCATACTGTTGTGCAGCCATTGACATCATCCATCTCTAGAATTCTTTGTCTTGCAAAACTGAAACTCTACGCATTAAACAATAATTACCCATTCTTCCTCTCCCTAGCGATAGGCAACAACCATTCTATTTTCTATTATTATGATTTTGACTATTCTAGGTAACTCATATAAATACAATCACAGAGTATTTGTCTATTCGTGATTGGTTTATATCACTTGCATGATAAACTCAAGTTTATCCATATCGTAGCATGTGTCAGAATTTCCTTTTTAAGGCTGAATAAAATTTATTGTACGTGTGTGTGTGTGCGTGTGTGTGTGTAATATTTTGCTTGGACATTTGGATTGCTTCTACATTTTAGCAGGTGTGAATAATGGTGCTGTGAACATGGGCGTACAAGTATCTCTTTGAGATCCTGCTTCTTAATTTTTTTCAGTATATACCCAGCAGTGGAATTGCTGGATCATATGGCAAATCTAGTAACTATACTTTTTACATTCTCATTAACTGTGCGCAAGAGTTGCAGTTTCTCTGCATCCTTACCATCACTTGTTTTCTTTTGCTTTTTTGATAGTAGCCATCCAAATGGGTATAAGGTGGTGTCTCACTTTATTTTTGATTTACATTTCCATGATTATTAGTGATGATGAGCATCTGTCTTTTCATGAGATTTTTGGACATTTATATATGTTCTTTGGAGAAATGTCTATTTAAGTCCTTTGCCAATTTTTGAGTGGGGTTGGGTTTTGTTTTTTTATTGTTAAGTTAGGAATTTTCTGTATATATTTTCTATATTAACCCCTTTTCAGATACATTATTTGGAAACATTTTCTCCCATTCCATAGGTTGCCTTTTTACTTTGTTCAAAGTATCTGGTGATGTACAAAATTTTTAAATGTTTATGCAGTCCAATTTGTGTATTTTTTCTTTTGTTGCCTGTGCCTTCAGTGTCATATCTGAGAAATCATTGTCAAATCCATTCTTATGAAGCTTTTGCCTTATGTTTCATTTGAGTTTTATAGCTTTCGGTCTTACATTTAAGTCTTTGATCCGTTTTGAGTTAATTTTTTTATATGGTGTTAAGTAAGGGTCCAACTGCATTCTTCTGCATGCGGATAATCCATTTTCCCATCACCATTTCTTGAAAAGACTACCCTTTCTCCATTTAGTGGTCTTGGCAGTTTTCTAGAAAGTCATTTGACCATATATGCAAAGGTTTATTTCTGGGTACTGTATTCTGTTTCATTGGTCTGTATGTCTGTCTTTATACCAGTCCTGTACTGTTTTACTGTAGCTTTATAGTAAGTTTTGAAATCAGGAAGTGTGAGTCCCCCAGCTTTGTTCTTTTTCAAGATTGTTTTGACTATTCAGTGATTCCTTGAGATTCCATATGAACTTCTGGACGGATTTTTTTATTTCTGCAGACAACATCATTGGGATTTTTATAGGGATTGTACTGAATGTATAGATCACTTTGGGTAGTATGGGCATTTTAATAATATCAAGTCTTCAATCCATGAACATGGGATGTGTTTCCATTTATCTATGTCTTTTTAAATTTCTTTCAGCAGTATTTTTTAGTTTTCATTGTAAGTCTGTCACTTCCTTGATTAAATTAACTTTTAAGTATTTTATTCTTTTTGATGCTATTGTTAATAGACTTGTTTTCTTAATTTCCTTTTCAGATTGATCATTGTTAGTATATATAAATGCAGCTGATTTTGTGTGTTGACTCTGTATCCTGCTACTTTGCTGAATTTGTTTTTTAGTTATTACAGTTTTTTCTGCGTGGAATCTTTAGCATTTTCTACGTATAAGATTATATTATCTGTGAACAGAGATAATGTTACTTCTTCCTTTCAAATTTAGATGCTTTTTGGTTTTTTTCTTGCCCAATTTCTCTGGCTAGAATTTCCATTACTATGTTGAATAGAAGTGGTGAAAGCAGGTATCATTGCCTCATTCCTGATCTTAGAGGAAAAGCTTTCAGTCACCACCGAGTATGATGTTCATTTTGAGTTTTTCATACATGGCTTTCATTATGTTGGGGTAGTTTCTTTCTATTCCTACTTTGTGGAATGTTTTTTTATCATGAAATGGTGTTGAATTTTGTTAAATGCTTTTTTTGCATCAATTGATACAATCCCGTGGGGTTTTTTTCCCTTAATTCTGTTAATGTGATGATGTATTACATTCATTGAGTTTCATATATTTGAACCATCCTTACATCACAGAAATAAATCCCACTTGGTCATGGTATATAATCCTGTGAATACGTTGTTGTGTTCTGCCAGTATTTTGTTGAGGACTTCCACATCAGTATTCATAAGAGATACTGGTCTGTATATGTCTTGTAATTTTGAATAGCTTTGATAATGCTGGTCTCATAAAATAAGTTAGGAAGTGTACCCGTCTCTTTGATTTTTTTGAAAAGTTAGAGAATGATTGGTATTAGGTTTCCTTTAAACGTTTTGTAGAATTTACCAGTGAAGCCATCGAGTCCAGGGCTTTTCTTTGATGAGAGATTTGATTACTAATTTTATCTACTTCGTTGTTATAGGTCTGTTAAATTTTCTGTTTCCTCATGATTAGGTTTTGGTTCTGGGAAGTAGTCCATTTTATGTAGGTTATCTGATTTGTTGGCATACAGTTACTCATAGTGCCCTCTTCGAATCCTTTTTATTTATGTAGACTCAGTAATAATGTCCCCACTTTCATTTCCAATGTTAGCAATTTGAGTCTTTTCATAATCAATCTAGCTAAAGGTTTGTCAGTTTTGTTTATCTTTTAGAAGAACCACGTGTTGGGTTTATTGATTTTTCTCTATTTTTTTTATTTTATGTTTCATTTATCTCTGCTCTAATTTTTATTATTCCTTCCGAAGTAAATAATAAAGCTTTGGGTTTAGCTTTAGATTATTATTCTTTTTCTGCTTCCTTAAGTTGTAAAGTTAGGTTGTTGATGTCAGATATTTCTTATTTTTTAATGTGTTTATCAGTGTCCTCCTCAGCACAGCTTTCATGGTATCCTGTAAGATTTGATGTGTTGTGTTTTCATTTTCATTTGTCTCTAAGTGTATTTTCTAATTTTCTTTGAGATTTCTTCCTTGATCCATTGGTTGTTTCAAAATGTGTTATTTAATTTCCACAAATTTATGGATTTTCCAGAGTTTTCTTTTTTTTAAATAAGCATTGTATTTATGTCACATCTGTAATCCGAACATTAATATTATCATAAACACTCCTCTCTGGGAATGTTACATAAATGTTGGTAGTGAACAATAATGAAAAGGAAAGAAAGCATATAAGTTAAGGGGTGTGTGAGAAAACAGTTGTAGAGACATGTACCGCATGAGACTGAGAACCACACTTTAATAACCTGGTCTAAACTGTAAAGTTTGGTGTGAAATAAGTGCTTTGGAATTGATGTTTGCTGGCTAATAATGTCAAGGTCACAGCAGTATTTCACAACAATTAAGACAGCATTCATTGTCCTCTTTTAGCAGCCTAAGGATGCAACAGCCAGGTCCAAATGTTAGCAAATCTTTCACTTTAATAAATGGTCAAAGCAAGACTGGCTTATTGGTGGGAGACCTTGACCTCCTTAGAATGGGTCCAGGACATTGACCTGGAAACCTCTTGCTGACTCCAAGATAGGACGTTACTGTTCTTCAATTAGACAAACTGTTGAATTCATCCCAGATTACCCCAGGAGGCTGCCTTTCATGTGCCCAAGCAAGATAATCTATTATAATAGCATTAAAATATAGCTAGATTGATTGAAATAGGCTCTGCAGAAAAATAATAGTCCTTTTTTTTTTATTTCAGCATATTACAGGGGTACAAATATTTACTTTACATATATTGCCTTTCCCCCACCCATGTCAAAGCCTCAAGCATGTCCATTCCCCAGACAATGTGCACTGCACCCATTAGATGTGAATATATTGATCCCCTCATCCCCCTCCCACCTGCCTGACACCCAGTGAATGTTACTACTATATATGCACAGAAGGTGTTGATCAGTTAATACCAATTAGATGGTGAGTACATGTGGTGCTTGTTTTTCCATTATTGTGATACTTCACTTAGTAGAATGGGCTTTAGCTCTATGCAAGATAATAATAGAGGTGCTAGATCACCATTGTTTTTTATGGCTGTGTAGAACTCCATGGTATACATATACCACAATTTATTGTATCCAGTCATGTATTGATGCGCACTTGGGTTATTTCCACATCTTTGCAATTGTGAATTGTGCTGCTATAAACATTCTAGTGCAGATGTCTTTTTTATAGAATGTCTTTTGCTCTTTGGGGTACATGCCCAATAATGGGATTGCTGGATCAGATAGTAGTTCTACTTGTAGCTCCTTGAGGTATCTCCGTATTACTTTCCACAAAGGTTTTACTAGTTTGTAGTCCCACCAGCAGTGTACGAGTGTTCTTATCTCTCCACATCGACTCCAACATTTCTTGGTTTGGGACTTTTGGATAAAGGCCATTCTCACTGGAGATAAGTGATATCTCATTGTGGTTTTGATTTGCATTTCCCTGATGATTAGAGATGTTGAGCATTTTTTCATAAGTTTGTTGACCATTAGTCTATCTTCTTTTGAAAAGTTTCTGTTCATGTCCTTTGCCCACTTTTTGATAGGGTTCTTTGATTTTTTCCTTGCTGATTTTCCTGAGTTCTATATAGATTAGTTATCAGCCCTTTATCGGATGTGTAACATGGGAATATTTTCTCCCATTCTGTAGGTTGTCTGTTTGCTCTCGTAATAGTTTCCTTCGCTATGCAGAGCTTTTTAATTTGATCAAGTCCCATTTATTTATTTTTGTTGTTGCCGTGATTGTCTTTGGGGTCTTCTTCATAAATTCTTTGCCTAGGCCAATGTCTGTAAGAGTTTTTCCAACATTTTCTTTTAGAATTCCATAGTTTCACGCCTTAGGTTTAAGTCTTTCATCCACCGTGAGTTCATTTTTGTGAGAGGTGAAAGGTGCAGATCCTGTTTCAGTCTTCTACATGTGGCTATCCAATTTTCCCAGCACCATTTATTGAATAAGGATTCTTTCCCCCAGTGTATGTTTTTGTTTGCTTTGTCAAAGATTAGATGGCTATATGAAGATGGTTTTATATCTGGGTTCTCAGTTCTGTTCCAGTGGTCTATGTGTTTGTTCTTGTGCCAGTACCATGCTGTTTTACTTACTATAGCCTTGTAGTATAGCTTGAAGTCTGGTAAATTGATGCCTCCCAATTTGTTCTTTTTGCTTAAGATTGTTTTTGCTATGCGGGGTCTTCTCTGGTTCCATACGAAGCATAGAATTATTTTTTCTAGATTTGAGAAAAATGATGCTGACATTTTAATAGGGGTTGCATTGAATCTGTAGATCACTTTGGGTAGTATAGACATTTTAACAATGTTGATTCTGCCGACCCATGAGCATGGTACGATTTTCCACCTGTTTACGTCCTCTGCTATTTCCTTCCTCAGTGTTTCAGAGTTATCTTTGTAGAGGTCTTTTACCTCCTTAGTTAAATATATTCCTAGATATTTTATTTTCTTTGTTGCTATTGTGAAGGGTACCAAGTCTTCGATTTGTTTCTCAGTTTGACTGTTGTTGGCGTATAGGAATGCTACTGATTTCCGTACATTGATTTTGTAACCTGAGACTTTGCTGAATTTGTTTATCAGTTCCAGTAGTCTCACGGCAGAATCTTTTGGGTTTTCTAGATATAAGATCATATCATCAGCAAAGAGTGATAGCTTGACCTCTTCTGCCCTGATTTGGATGCCCTTGATTTCCTTCTCTTGTCTGATTGCTCCAGCTAGGATTTCCAGCACTATGTTCAATAGAAGCAGTGATAGAGGGCAACCTTGTCTGGCTCCTAGTTCTAAGCAGAAATGCTTTCAATTTTTCCCTTTTCAGTATGATGTTGTCGGCTATGGGTTTGTCATATTGGCTTTTGCCATTTTTAGGTAAGTCCTGTCTATGCCTATTTTGTTAAGCCTTCTTATCAAAAAAGAGTGATGAATTTGGCAAATGCTTTTTCTGCATCTATTAAGAGGGTCAGGCTGGGCTCGGTGGCTCACGCCTGTAATCCTAGCACTCTGGGAGTACAAGGCGGGCGGATCATCCTGAGCTCAGGAGTTTGAGACCAGCCTGAGCAAGAGCGAGACCCCGTCTCTACCAAAAATAGAAAGAAATTAATTGGACAGCTAAAAATATATATAGAAAAAATTAGCCGGGCATGGTGGCACATGCCTGTAGTCCCAGCTACTGGGGAGGCTGAGACAGTAGGATTGCTCGAGCCCAGGAGTTTGAGGTTGCTGTGAGCTAGGCTGATGCCACGGCACTCGCCCCAGGCAAGAGAGTGAGACTCTGTCTCAAAAAAAAAAAAAAAAAGAGGGTCATATGGTCTTTGTTTTTGCTTCTATTTATGTGGTGAATTACATTTATATATTTGCATATGTTGAAACATCCCTGCATCTCTGGGATGAAGCCTACTTGTTCATGATGGATTATTTTTTAGATAAGCCCCTGAATTTGGTTTGCTAGGATTTTGTTGAGAATTTTCCATTTATATTCAAAGGAATATTGGTTTGTAGTCTTCTTTTTTTGTTGATTCCTTTCCTGGTTTTCGTATCAGGGTGATGTTGGCTTTCTAAAATGTGTTGGAGAGGATTCCTTCCTTCTCGGTGTTCAGGATAGGCACCAGTTCTTCTTTGTAGGTCTGCTAAAATTTGGGTGTGAAACCATCTGGTCTGGGATTTTTCTTTTTAGGCAAGTTTTTTATTGCCGCTTCAAATTTCGTTACTTGATATTGGTCTGTTCACGAATTCTATTTTTCTTCTGATTGAGCCTAGGGAGGCTGTGTGTTTCTAAGAATTTGACCGTTTCCTCCACATTTTCAAGTTTATGTGCATAGAGGTTTTTATAGTGTTCATACATGATATTTTGTATTTCCATGGTATCAGTTGTAATTTCTCCTTTTTCATTCCTGATTGAGTTTCTTAGAGTCCTTTCTTTTCTGCTTGTCATTAGTCTAGCAAGAGGCATTTCAATTTTGTTTGTTTTTTCAAAGAACCAACTTGTTGGTTTATTAATGTTTCATATAGTTTTTGGTATCGATTTCATTGAGTTCTTCTCTGATCTTTGTTATTTATTTTCTTCTGCTGGGTTTGGGGTTGTTTTGCTCATCTCAAAAGATGATTCATTAGGTTGTTGACTTGTGATCTTTTTGTCTTTTGGATATAGGCATTTATGGATATAAATTTTCCTCTCAGGACTGCCTTAGTTCTGTCCCACAGATTTTGATAACTTGTGTCTCCTTTATCATTTAGTTCAAAGAATCTTTCGATTTCCATCTTGATTTTCCCCTTAATGCAATAATCATTCAGCAGAAGGTTGTTTAGTTTCCATGACTTTGTATAGAGATGAGAGTTTCTTTTGGAGTTGATTTCTAATTTTATTCCACTGTGGTCTGACAAGATGCACTGTATAATTTCTATTTTTTAAAATAAATTGAGACATGCTTTGTGGCCTAGGATATGGTCAATCTTAGAGAATGTCCCATGAGCTGATAAGAAAAACATATATTCAGTGGTTTCTGGGTAGAATGTTCTGTAAATGTGAGGCCCATTTGTTCTAGAGTTCTGTTTAAGTCCATTGTTTCTTTGTTTATTTTCTGTTTGGAGGATCTGTCCTGTCAGAGAGGAGTTGAAGTCCTTGGCTATTACAGTGTTGCCGTTTATCATTTTGTTAGATCAAGTAGGTTTTGCTTTATGAATCTGGGTGCACCTAACTTAGGTGCACAAATATTCAGAATTGTTGTGTCTTTTTGTTGAATTGTACCCTTCACCATTATATATTGACCATCTTTGTCTTTCATTACTTGCGTTGGTTTCAAAACTAAGTTATCTGAAATCAGAACTGCTATGGCAGCTTTCTTTTGGCTTCTGTTTGCATAAAATATTGTTTTCTGTCCCTTCACTTTGAGTCTGAATGGGTTAGGTGCGGTTAGATCTTGTGGGTTAGATGTGTTTCCTGAACACAGCAGATACTTGGCTTGTGTATATTTATCCATTTGCCAGCCTATGTCTCTTTAGTGGTTAGTTCAAACCATTCACATTTATTGAAAGAATTGATAAGTGGGGCAGATTTCTGTTCATTCTGTTGAGTTGAACTTTGTTGCTTTGTTTTCTCCCTTGAGCCATTTTGGTATTTGGCCTTTGACCTTTAGCTTTTGGATGATTTTACACTGGTGAGCGTTTATTGTGCTGATCCATGTGTAACACTGTTCTGAGTCCTTCTGGAGGGCAGGTCTTGTCTTAATGAATTCCCTCAGTCTTTGCTTGTCTGAGAAGGTCTTTATTTCTCCTTCGTATACAAAACTTAGTTTTGCAGGGTACAAGATTCTAGGCTGAGCATTATTTCATTTGAGAAGAGTGAGAATGGGACCCCAGTCTCTTCTGGCTTGTAAGGTGTCAGATGAGAGGTCTGCAGTTAGTCTGATGGGTTTTCCTTTGTAGGTTACCTTCTGCTTTCACCTTAGAGCTCATAGGAGAACCTCTTTCATGTTTTTTTTGGCCAGGCTGATGACGATGTGTTGTGGTGTCTTCCTGTTTGCAATGAATCTCCCAGGAGTCCTTTGAGCTTCTTGTACCTTTTTAGCAAGACCAGGGAAATTTTCCTCCATTATATCCTCAAATAATTTATCTAATCCTTGTGTATTTTCTTCTTCACCCTCAGGGATGTTGAGGGTTGTTTTTTTTTTTTTTTTTTTTTCCTGTTAACCAGTGTCTAACTTCATCCTGTTATGTCAGAGAAGACATTTGTGTGGTATCTATCTTCTTAAATCTATTAAGACTTAATTTGCAACCTAATATATGGTCTGTCCTGGAAAATGTCCCATGTGCACTTGAGAAGAATATGTATTCTGTTATCATTGGGTAGAATGTCCTGTAAATGTCTGTTAGAGTTAGTTGGATTATTGTGTTGTTCACGTCTTTTATTTACTTACTTATCATCTGTCTGGTTGTTCTACCCTTTATTGAGAGTAGACTATTGAAGTCTTCAGTTATTATTTAGAAATTTTTTGCTTCACATCTTTTGATGGTCTGTCATTAGGCACATAAATGTTTATTATATCATCTTACTGTATTGAACTTTTTATTAATATGTAATGTCTTCCTTTGCCTCTTGTAAACATTTTTTATTTTATGTCTGATATTAGTATGCCAACTCCTCCTCTCTTTTGGTTACTATTTGCATGGAACATCCTGTTCCATCCTTTCACTTTCAATCTGTTTGTGTCTTCTGATCTAAAGTGAGTCTCTTTGGACAGCATATAGTTGGATCATGGTTTTATATCCATTCTGCCAATCGCTGTCTTTTCATTAGAACATTTTATCCATTTATGTTTAGCTAATTACTGAGCCAGGCGTGGTGGCTTGTGCCTGTAATCTCAGCAATTTGGGAGGCTGAGATGGGAGGATTGCTTGAGGAGGCCAGGTGTTTGAGACCAGCCTAGGCAAACATAGCAAAACCTCGTTTCTAAAAAAAATGAAAAAAAAAATAGTTGATCATGGTGGCTCATCCATGTGCCTGGAGTCCCAGCTACTCAGGAGTCTGAGGCAGGAGGATCCCTTTAGCCCAGGAGTTTAAGGCTGCAGTGAGCTATGATCGTGTCACTGCACTCCAGCCTAGGTGACAGAGTGAGACCCTGTCTCAAGAAAAACCAAAAACCAACTATCTGCTGTTTACAGAAACCCCCTTTAGAAATAAAGACACAAATAGATTAAAAGTAAAGAGAGAAAGATATGTCATGCTAATACTAATCAAAAGAAAGCAAGAATAGCTATATTAATTTCAGACACAACATACTTCAGACTAAGGAAAGTTATCAGGGATAAAGTGGGGTATTACATAATGATAAAGGGGTCAATCTTTCAGGAAGGCACAGCAGTCCTTAACATGAATGCATCTAACAACCAAGTGTCAAAATATGTGAGGCAAAAATTGATAGAACTACAATGAGAAATAGATGAATCCACTATTACAGTTGGAGACTTGAACATCCCTCTGTCAGAAATGGGTCCATTTACTAGGCAGAGAATCAGTAAGAACACAGTTGAACTCAACAGCACCATCAGTCAACTGGATGTAATTGACATCAGTAGACTACTCCATCTAACAGCAGCAGATTGCACATTTTTCTCAAGTTTACATGGAACATTCTCCAATTACATTCTGGGCCGTCACAAATTTAAAAGGGCATAAATCATACAATGTCTATTGTTGAACCACAGTGGAATTACACTAGAAATAAGTAACAGAAAGATGGTGAAAAATCCCTAAATACTTGGAAATTAAATAACACACTTCTAAATAACACATGGCTCAAAAGACAAATCTCAAGAGAAATTTTAAAATATTTTGAATTAAATGAAAATTAAAATACTGCTTATCAAAATTTGTGGGATGCAGTGAAACACTTGATTAGAGGAAAATTAATAGCATTGAATGTATGTATTGGAAAATAAAAATATTTTTCAAATCAATAATCTAAGCTTCCACCTTAGAAAATAGAAAAAGAAGAGCAAATTAAATCTAGCAGAATAAAAGAAATAACTAAATATTAGAGTAGAATTCATGATACTGCAAATAAAAAATCAGTATAGAAAATAAACAAAACCAAAATCTGACACTTTGAGAAGATCAATAAACCTCTAGCTAGCTTAAAAGGAAACAAAAGAAGATGAAAATTACTGATACCAGAAAGAAAAGAGGGGACAACACTACAGATCCCATGGATATTAAAGGGATAATAAAGCAATACTATGAATGACTCATTGCCCACAAATTTTATAACCTACATCAGTGATCTCTAACCTTTTTGGCACCAGGGACCAGTTTCATAGAAGACAGTTTTTCCACAGATGGGGGGGATGGGTGGCAGGGGTGGCAGGGGTGGCATGGGTGGCATGGGTGTGGCGCAGAGCTCAGGCAGTGATACGCGGCCCATTTCCTAACAGGCCACCGACTGGTAATGGGCTGCAGCCCGGGGGTCGGGGACCGCAGATAGATGAATGAATCAATTCCTTGAAGGATACAATCTGCCAAAACTCACATGAGAAAAAAATAGACAATCTGAGTAGGACTATCTCTGTTAAAGAAATTTCATCAACAATTAATAATTTTCCAAACCAGAAAGTGCCAGATCCAGATCTGTTTGTTCACTGGTTATTTCTACCACATATTTAGGGAAGAAACGGTATCAGTTTTCCGTAATCTCTTTCAGATGATAGAAGCAGAGGGAATATTGCCTAACTGATTCTGTGTGGCCAGCATTACCCAAATTCCAAAACAAGACAGAGACATTAGAAGAAAATTACAAACTGATATCTTTAATGAACATAGATGCAAAAATCCTCAGCAAAATACTGTGTTAGAAACCGAATCCAACAGTATGTAAAAAGAATTATACACCATGATCAACTGGGAATTACCCCAAATATGCAAGGCTGGTTCAACATTCTGAAATCAGTTAATGTAATCTATCACATAACCAAGCTAAAGAAGGAAAATCACATGATCATATTAGTAGATGGAGAAAAAGTATTTGACAGTGTCTATCACTCATTTCATTGTAGAACACCATTATTCTTGTGTAGAATATTTTCTACTGTTCTGACTCTGTTCCCTTTTCTTAAAAAAGTTTAATTTTTAGTCTGTATTGTTTACATCTTCATACAGATATTATATTTTATTTTCTTTAATTCTTAATACATTTTTCTTTAGTTTTTGTTGCCAATATTGGAAATTTTTTCCATTATTTTGTGGGTTTTTTTGAGTAAGCTTTTCAGAGATTGTTTTTTATTGGTTCTTTCCAAAAATCGCCTTAAAGTGTATTGATCAGATCTTTTTGTTCTTTATTTTATTAATTTTCACTTTGATTTCATTAATTTTTTCATCCTCTTATATATTTTCATGTAGAGTGTTTTGTTTTCATGTATCTCTGCATAATTGATTCTGATTTTATTTTTAATCCAAGAATTATTTAGAAATATTTTTAAAAATACTTTCCAAGTTTATTTTTTCTTTTAGTTTTGGTTAAATTTACTATATATTGTTCAGTGATTTCTGACTTTAGAAATTTCGTTTTCCTTTGGGGGGGAGGGGGAAGGCAAGGGCAACATACGTAACCTAAACATCTGTACCCCCATAATATGCTGAAATTAAAAAAAAAATTTGGTTTTCTTGATTGCTTAATACAATTAGTATTGTAACTATTTCTTGTTTTTTGAAAAGCATATTATTGTCTGTTTGGTACAAAGTGGTGTGTGATAAAATCATAATGATAGATATCTCTTTATATTTTTTCCAGCATTTTATTATGAAAAATTTTAAAAATTCAAAAAAGTTTGAAAGAATTTTACAGTGGAAATGTATATACCCACTATATAGATTCTGTAATTAACTATTTAATATACTTAGTTTATGACATATTTATCCATCTTTCCATTCCTTTATCCATTATCAATCCATCAGATTTTTGTTACATCAGATAAATTGCATACATCATTGTACTCCCCCTCCAGTACCTCAGTGTACATGATATTAACTTGAGTTCATTATTTGATTACCCTTGTTTTGTTTTGAGGTAAAATTTAAATGTAATAAAATGCACAGCTCTTCAGGGCACTATTTTATGAATTTTGACAAATGCATTCACTTGTGTAACCCAAACCCCTCTCAAAGTTCAGAAGATTATCATCACTCCAGAAAGTTCTTGTATGTCTTTCCCTGTCGATTTCCTCACTCCCACCCAAGAGGCAACCACTGTCGTGATTCTTTCACTATAGATTAGAATCACCCATTGTGGAGCTTTAGATAAATATAATAAAATAGTATGTACTATATTATATAAACCTTCTTTCATTCAACATGTTTTTTGTGATTCATCCATGTTGTTGTGTTCATTCTTTTTATTTGTGAGCAGTGTTCCCATGAGTGAATACAGCCTCCGTTTGTTTATCCCTTCTCCTACTAATGGAAGCTTGGGCTGTTTGCACCTGGGTCTGGATGTGCAAATTCCTACGATATGTACATGTTTAGGTTCATGAGAAACAACAGGACCTTTTCACCAAAATACTATTACCGTTTTACATTCCTACCAATAATAGACGAGAGTTCCTAAGTTGCTTCACATCCCTGATAATATTTGATGTTGTCAGTCTTTTTCATTTTAGACATTGAGGTGGGCGTGTAGTGATATTTTGTGCCTTTATTTAGAATTTCCCTGATGACTAATGATATCGAGTGTCTTTTCACGTACTTGTAGGCAGGCCATTCAGATGTCTTCCTATGGCGAATGTCTTTTCAGATATTTTGCCATTTTTAGTGAATTGATTGTCTTTTTATTATTGAATTGCAGATCTCTATATACTTGGGGATTGTTTTTATTTTTTATTTGAAAAGCAACTTTCTATGGCAGTGGATCTGGGCAGGGTCTGTCAGAGCCCATGTGAAGGGGGAACCTAGCAGAGGGTGTCGAAACTCAAGTAGGGTGAGGAGTGTGAAAGAGTCCATAATGGAGAGCCAGCGTCTGAGCAGGGAGATAACAATATACATACAGAAACAAAGATGGGTGATATCTTACGGAGGGGGATTGGTCAAATAAGCAAATATATCAAGGAGCATGAAAGGCAGGTTGCTCACTGCTGCCGAAGAGTGTTAAAAATATAGCCAGGGAGAATAGAAGAACCTGTGGTGATGAACTGGAAGTATTGGAGTTAACATGTATTTTCCAGTATGTATAGATAAATATAGACATGTGTGTGTATGTATTTGTTTAATACATATGCTTATTTATAAAATAATATAAGTGCTTATTTATAAAATAATATGCACACATTCCCCAGCCCTCTCCACCGAGAGTGAGGGCCTCGGAGCAGGACCCGGGTAGCGGCAAGTGCGTCTAGCATGCCCATCTAGCGTGGGGATGGAGTCATTTCCTAAAAGGGATAGATGGGGTGTTTTCCACAAGAAGGGATACTAGCAGGCAAAAACAAAAGGTATCCGCTATAGGAGACAATACAAGTACGTTGATTTTTTTTTTAATCTTACAGAGGGAACATCAAAAAGTACTATTTGATTTCTTAAGGATTTATATTAGAAATATAGGCTTAAGCATATTATTTAAAAACAGAAAGGGAACCCGTAGCCCTAAATTTAGACCAGGTATCTTCCAAATAGGGAAGATGAAAGAAAAGAAAAAAGTTAATATATTTATATCTTCCTATCTATCACAATAAAGAGCAATATTAGTTACTAAAGTAACCCAATCTCCTTTCTTACACTTTTATAAAACTTCCAAATGATTCTAGTGTACCCCCGCCCCCCCACCCAAGTAAGCTTGACTGTGATAAATGTCAGGGCTCCTTGGAGAGACACTTTTGCATTTCACGTTTACCAGTGACAAACTTGAGCTTAGACTTGTTGGAATTTGTTCAAGTTTTAAAATGCAAATATCTGATCTTACAGCCTTCTCCACAAAGCCATTTACCTGACAGATACTTTTCATGTTCTAGGTTAGGAGTTACGAAGCCTCCACTTTTTCTTTTCATGCTAGAAAAATTATCTTCCAGAAGTAACCAAATTAACAATTTTTTATATAGTTTCAAATAGCTGGAAGGAGGATGTTCAATGTTCACAACACAAAGAAATGACAAGTGTTTGAGATGATGGGTATGCTATATTACTCTGATTTTATCACTGTACATTATATGTATTGAAACATCACTGTGTACTCCATAAATATGTACAATTGTGTGTCTATTTTTTAAATGTTAAATTTTTTTTAAAAAACTGCACTCTCTAAGCAGTTTAAATACAGCTTTCAGAGCTTGACTTCTGTGACATTCTATAATTATTTACAGTATAAATCAAAATCTGGTACTTCTTTTCTTGAGAGGGACTGTATTATTTGTGGTACTTCTGGGGAGGCAGGGAATGAGGTGGAGGTGTAGCTCATGTTACCAAAGCATCCCCTTCCTGGATTTGGCATTCTTCCTTGGAAGGGTGGGTTCATATGAATCCCAGATTCCATTTACCTCAGGGTGAAATACAAGCCTCTTGTATTGTGTGGTTAAAATGGTCCTGTGCTTCCCTAAGTACTCCTGGTTTTCAGTGGAATGTGAACATTCTTGGTAAGAATACTGCTAGATTCATATGCATTCAATGCTGTGGCTGGGTATTTAGTTACATGGTGTGCAGACATTGGCCAAAAGCTGAAGTGGCTACTTATCTATCATAATGAAGTTCACTGCCAATATTTTTCTGCATGATAAGGTCAGTAACTTTAATCAGATGGGACTCTAACCCATATATGATTACAAGGGAAAATAAATATGTTGCTATAATAATATTCTGTTTTTGTATTTTTTATATGCCCTTTTTCCTTTTGTTAGATTAAGACCTTCTGTCAATGCATGGTAATAATAGTTAAGTATTTATTGAATGTCTAGTGCATGGTGTAAGACATATTACTTTACTTATCTCTAATCTTAAAAAGCTCTGAAAGGAAAAAAATGTATATCATCCCATATTTTAAGATAAAGAAACTGAGATGCAGAGAAGATAGATAACCTACCCAGGATTTATACACATTGTATGTGCTAGAGCCAGAATTCAAGCATAGGTACTTCTGGTTTTAGAGTTTCTGTTTGTTCTTTGACTTATCAAAGTAAACTTCATATAGATAGCTTAGCCTTACAATAGAGTTCACTAGTACCTTTTGAGCTGCATCTGCTGTTATATTCTTTGAGAAAATTTTTAATTTTTCACAAATAAATTTTTAGATGAAATTGTATGCTAGGAAATTATTCATTTGTGAATAAAATTTCCTTATTTAAATTGACTTGCGTGAAGACAAAAGTGTGAGATTTGAAGATCAAAGGCTTAGATTTTGATCTTCAAATCTTAGTTTTTTCATTTTTCAAATAGGGATAATACTAAGTGACTATGTTGAGAGGATTAAATATGATAATGTACGTGAAAGTATTTTGTAACCTACAAAGGTTATAGATATTGTTAAGATTAATGTAAAGAAGACCATTTGTTCATTAAATATCTATGGAGTGCATGTCTGTGTAAGTGGCACGTCAGGTGATAAGGATAAAGCAGTACACAGGTAGACAAGGGCTCTCTCTCATGAAATTAATACTCTGCTTCCGCACTGTCCGATACAATAGCTTGTAGCCACGTCTGACCATTGAAATTTAAATTATTGAAATTAAATACAATTTAAAATTCAGTTCCTCAGTCACTAATTATATTTCAAGTGCTCAATAGCCACATGTGGCTAGCAGCTACCATGTTGTACAGTGTAAATATAGAACATTTCCATCATTGCAGAAAGTTCTGTTATAACACTCTGCATGGGAGAAGCACACATTAAACAACTAGTTAGTTAAGTGTTTGATTCACTTGTGATGAGTACTTTGAAGGAACAGTCAAATCAGAGAAAGTAATGTTTGTGCTAAGAACTAAGGGATAAATAAGAATATTCTAGGTAATGCAGGAGTGTAGGAAGGAAGGAATGAAGAATATTTGCAAAGACACTGATGCTGGAAGAAGAGAGGGACTGAGATCCAGAAAGGCCTCATGTATACAGAGCCTGTGTGGCCGGGCCAGCTGTACTTGGAGGGAATGGTCCTTCCTCGATTGCAATAAGAGAAACAAAGGAGAGGATGAGCGAACTGCAGGTAGGCTTGTAGATTTTGTGGCAGAAAGTGTAGTTTTCTTTGTTCCAGTAGCTTCCATTTTCTCCATGAAGTATAAGATCTTCTTATGAAAGCCAGAGAGGAAAAGGAAAGAGTGGAATTTTGAAGAGAGTGGGGAATATATGAAGCAAATCTTTGTGGAGAGTGAGAGAATGAGCACACTAGATAGATTTAGTAAGATCTTGAATCAGTAGTCATACAGTCTTTTGCTTGGTATGACTTTTTCTTGGGTTCAGGAATAGAAAAGCTTGGCAGTTGTTTTCATTAATCTGGCTAAATAAATTAATGCATGCAAGGCACTGAGAATGGTACCTCACTCATAATAAGAGCCAAACAAACATTATTACCA
Organism: Indri indri; assembly: GCA_004363605.1. Lineage (NCBI taxonomy): Eukaryota > Metazoa > Chordata > Mammalia > Primates > Indriidae > Indri > Indri indri. The sequence continues at coordinate 31,327 of RJWJ010000777.1, read as the reverse complement.
CTGCTGGGGTTTGTCTAATAGGAGTGACACACAGAAAACAACAGAGAGAGAATGTATTATAGGACGTTTGCAAGAAAATGACTATACTGATGTCCTGTGGAATCTAATATAGATAAAAATGGAAGTAAGACAACAGGTGGATGTCATATAGGTGAAAAGTGGAGAGATCTGGTGAGTAACTATAGGTGGATGCTCATGCAAGTAGGTGGAAAGGAGAGAAGGATTGCTCAGAAAGTGAGGTGCATGAAACTGAAGCAATGGCTACAGAGCAGTATTACACACAGTCCTCCAACTGAGGAACCTTACAGTCTCGGCAATATATGGCATTTCCTGGTGAAAAGCAAATAAGTGCTCTACTGTCTAATGACATCGGCACTGGAAGGCAGTCCCTAAACTACCTGTAAACTAGAACACAGGTAGTTCAACATGCTGAGAGTTTACAATGCTTGTAATATCCAAGCCTACCTTGAAGGTTTAAATCAAAATGTGAGAACCTGTTCAAGTTCTTGTACTCGTTTTCTCTGCCATCATCTTCTCCCCTTCTCCCTATCTCCAGTTCTTTTCTAATTTAAGGGTCACACAGAAACTGATGGTATCAGTTGCTCTGGCAAATCCTGTGGATGGGTCATGCTGCCCTCTAGTTCTATTTTGTGCCATGAGGAGTAGATCTGGTGGTAGTGAACATGAAGTATAATAATACCAGCCTTGGGAGTTGTCTGTTTTTAATCTCTCCTCAGGTGCTCTGCGAAGCATTTTCATATACTATACTGAAAGTAACTTGTGTTTCAGAATGTTCAGGAAAATGAAATATTATAGTCTAACTCATTAATGTCATTCTCTCCTTTCATGTCGAACTAAAGGCTTCAGCGATTAGCCAAAGATCTTCTAAAACAACTACAAGTACAAGACAGTGGCTCATGGGCAAACAATAAAGTTTCTGCTTTAGATCGGACTCTAGGTGAGATCGCTAGAATATTGGAAAAAGAGGTATGTAACTAATCTCTGACTTTTGAACCTTAATCTTTGTGGCCCCTTCTCACTATGACAAAACTAGGACTGTATAACAGAATTTCAGTGTATGCTTTTCCTTGTTTTCAAAAGCCAGTCAACAATGGATGGATGTTTTTTACTTTTGTTCCTTTAAGTTGTTTTCAGTTGTTTAATCAAAACTGTTTCCAGTTTTTTTAATTGAAGTCCTCTTTAGGTCATGGTTTTCTCAGTCATGTTTTTCCCCACGCAAACAAAATGGAATTCTTTAATCAGGAATCACTATAATAAAAATATATGATTTTATGGCAGAATATTTAAAACTTTCGATTATATAGCTTATAAATCACAACCAGATTTCTACAAAACACCGATTTGCCTGTTTCCAAGAGATTTGGCAGTTTTCTTTAATGACTTAGAGGCATTAAATGTCTTGATTACAGTTAAAAAATCCTTAATGATTTTAAAAGTATTTATTATTCACAATAGAAAAATCTTACATAAACAAAGAAATAAAACTCTCTGTAAAATCAACTATTAACATTTTATTGTATTTTCTTCTAATCCTTTTACTGTACATTTTTTATATTATCTGACTATTTTACCATAAATATTTCTCATGTCTTTAAAAATTCTTTGTAACTGAATAAACATATCATAATTTACATAATTTATAACAATTCAGTGGTTTCTAATTTTCTATGTAAGGTAATGGCCATTTTGTTTATTAGCTGCGTTTTTTGTTTTCTGGGTTTAAAATTTATTGTGTAAAAATATTTGATTTATTCAAAAGAATATGGTAATAAAAATAATATAAATACAATGAACAGCTGTGAACTCACCACCCAACATGAGTTAGACTGTTACCACTGCATTTATGGTTCCCAGGGTGATCCTTTCTTACCCTCTCCCTGCCCCTTCTGAGGGAATGCATTGCAGAATTAAAGTCATATCATTTCTTTGTTTTTTAAAAAAGGCTTTATTACTTTATCACATAAATGTATTGTTAAATAGTTATTTAGTTTTGCTTATTTTTGACCTCTATAAAATATCATACCATAGACTTCTATTTTTTTCAGTCAAAATTATGGTTATGAATTTTATTTAACCTTATAGAGCTATTTTTCATTCCTTTTCTCTATGGTATAGTTAGTACTAAACATATTACAATTTTTTTATCCATTTTCCCTACAATGGACTTTTTAGGGTATGTGGGGGGGACGGCGTGTGTGAGACACACAGAGAAAGAGACAGAGAGTGTGTGAGCATTTCCACAAACATTCTTGTATCGTAGTAAACGAGCAAGCATTTCTTTAAGGCAGGGAATTCTCAGACTGTAGTCTGTGTCAGAGTCGCCTAAACACAGATTGCTGGGCCCCACCCTGGATTTCTGATTAAGTAGGTTTAGGGTGGGTCCCAAGAATTTTTATTTTCAACAAGTTCCCAAGCGATGCTGATGCTGATGGTCCAAGGGCCATGTTTCAAGAATGACTGCTGTGTCCAGGGCATGTGCCTCGGGCATGGAATGGCGAGGTTCGCAGGCAGCTGAATGGCCAGCTTTGCAAGATAGTGCTCGGCTGCATTTTGGCATCAGACAGTGCAGTCCTCTGTAGGAATCGAGAGCAGCAGATGCAGTGTGGCACCCTGGCAGAGTTCTAAGGAGTCAGTTCTCCTGTATAACACATTGCTTTCAGGGCGTCGGAGATTTAGGAACTGGTAGTTTTCAGACATTTGCCAGATGGAGTATTTAGAAGTTTGATGTGCCTTGGAAAAAATGTCTAATCTTTATCAAAATTAGTATATACTGATTATTTTTGTAAAGTATAGAGGGTACTTATACTTGGAATTAAAAGGCAATTGCTTAAAGATACCACTATGCCCACCTTATCTCATTAATACTATTTTAGATTGAAGTAATCACAGAATTTTTGAGGAAAAAGTAGAATGATCTGTATAAGAAGGGTATTCAGTATGAAAGTCTAAGTAAAGTTATTTCAGTCACAAAGGGACAATTTACTGGAATACCACTGATTCCTTAATAATTTCGGGGAGAAAAATGTCTGGCTCCCAGTCTAAATGGTCTGTGTCAGGAACCTTGCTGTAAAGCTGTCCTCAGAGTATACACTGCAGGACCACCTAAGAGTTTAAACTTACCTACAGTAAGATCTTTTTGCCACTTTTGTAACTAAAATCCTTTTTACCTAGCCAAAACACACTTAATTTATGAAGACTTCTGTAGAGTCATACTGACATTTCAGTGTAATTCAGCTGATGATATTTATGATTTCAGTCTAGGAATTACAAATAACCATTGCTTTTTGTTTGGAAAACTGCCTGGAGTAACAAAATCATTAGAGCCAAAGCCAAGTACCCAGTGAAGGATTTGAAGACAGCCTAGAAGTGACAAGGGTGGAACTAGTGGAACTTGGGCAAGCACTCACGGAGGAATGGCAATAGATGAGTCTTGAGGTCTTTATTAACTTAATTTAGACCTCAAAACACTGATGCTTTTTCTTATTGCTTTGACACAATTTTCCCTTAGAAAATTTTTTTAAAGTTCTGAGAACTACTTTAGAGCTAACAGGTTAAACTTACGATGTACAGAAATGCTCTTGTAACGGAAGAGATCAGGAAACTGAGGAGACCTGGGTTTTGTCGTACTTACGGTGTATCTCAGGTACCTTCTGGCTTTCTAGGTTCTCTGATTCCATTCAGAAATAAAAAGTTTGTAAGCTTTGTTGCATGTGTTATGTTTTTTAAAATCTTTAGCCACTTCTGTTTACAGACATGTCTTGATCTAGGGTACTTGCACCAACTCTCCCAGCAAAAACATCTGAAAATGCTGGGGGTGGGGCGAGGAAAGCAATTTTCTTAAAAGCATCCAAGAGCTAAGAAGAAATTAAATAATTACCAGGCCAAAGGAAAAAGAGCCAGAATTTAGGAAGTTGTACTTATAACTGAATTTTCCCAAAAGTATTTGCCAGACTGGCAAATGTGGGTTTTGATTTGCAAGGTTCATGGGGTGGGGTAAAGGGACAGAAGTAAAATCCTAAGGGATGCCTAGGGCCTGAGGTCTAATAGGAGAGTTTCCTTATTTCCCTTCGTAAAGATAAGACCACAACACCCTACCCCCTCACATAACCATGAACCCTCTCATCCCATCCCCAGAACTATGAAGAAAGAACCTTGGCACAGTGAAATCCAGCCCTGGCATAGATTTACAGCTCCAATTCACATCATCTGTATCATTTCAAATGATGAATTGAGTTTAAAGTAGTCTCAAGTTGATTAGTGGTGTCCTTAGGAACCTGGCAGAAGGGAATGCAAATACTCATTGGAAAAAACACCTTCATCCTAAGGCCTCAGATAATTTCTGTTAAATAATTTCGCCAGGACAAGTAGCCATAGTCTAAAAAAAAAAGCACAAATGTAAATAAGTCATGGTGAATAAGAACAAGCAGAAACTAAAACTGCAAGCCTTTGTATTTACCAGTCACAGATTATAAAACTGTGCTTGCTTTCCTTAAAAGTAAAAAGCAAGCTTGAGAATATCTACAGGAATGGATTTAGGAGTAGTGATGAGTAGGTAACTCAGAACTGTCCTCCTGCTGTCGACAATAAAACTAGAAACATAAAACTGGAACTGAATTGTTAACAAAGTAGTGAATAATTACCGAGCCAAGATCTAGGAATTTGACATTTTGGTCTGAGTACCATTGGCGATCCAAAAGAGGCATATGAGAAGCTAAGTAGTACTTTTTACATTGTTGGGGAACTGGTGGGCAAAAATGTTTGCCTCTAGGACTATCAACCACGGGGGCCATGGCAAAAGACACTCATATTTTGGTTTGAAATCTTAAAGGACTGTACAAGGAGAGAGGGTAACAGGAAGTACACCAGTCATTGCACAGATAGCAACTCGGGGTCAGATTATCTGGGTAGCTGTGAGAATCCAATCTTTTTACAGATTAAAATGTAAAAAGATTAAAATGTTCTTGAATTCCTAGTACCCTAGAAGCCTAACAGAAGAAAATAGAAAATTTACTCTGGAGAAAGATAATAGCAACTGAAGTTTCAAAGTATTTCAACAAAATAATTTTAAAATGCAGTCAGTGCTTGTCACACCATAAGGTAATTAGGCATACAAAGGGGCAAGACTACATGAATAAAAACAGACCTACAGAGGCTCCAGAACTATGCTTCCCATGTTCAAGGGTATAAGGACTAGTTATTTTTTAAAAGGCATGTAGCACATTTGAGAGAAAATAAAAATTTGAGAACTGAATATTTTAATAATCAAAATTAAAAAAACTGCACATGAGGAAACAGCAGAATAAACCAGCTAAAGAGAGAATCACCAGAGAGATACACAGGACATTGGAAACCAAGAAGGGAGAAGGGTGGAAGGGGAGATGTGGGATAAAAACTTACCTGTTGGGTACAGTGAATACTATTCTGGCAACAGACATGCCAAAAGCCCTGACTTAAGCATTATACAAGATATCCATGTAACAAAAACATTTGTACCCCCTTAATATTTTGGAAAGAAAAAAAGAGAATCAGTGGACTGGAAGATACATCATAAGAAAAAATCCAGATGGAGCATGGGAGAGAAAAAGATATGGAAAATACAAAAAAGAATGTAAAAGGTATATAATATGTAGTGAAAATGTGTAACTTGTGTATAATTAGAAAGCCCAGAGGAGAGAAAAGAATAGGACAGAAATGGTATTTGAAGTGATTATCACGTAGAAGTTCTCAAAACTTGTAAATTAGTCTACAAATTTAAGAAATCCAATGAAGCCCAAGCAGGATAAATAAAAAGAAATATATATCTACAAACATCATAGTGGAACTAAAGAAAATCAAATTATAAGCCAATCTCATTTACGAACTTGGATTCAGAATCCCTAAACAAAATTCTAGCAAACTAAATCATGCAATATGTAATAAGATCAATACATCTTGACAAAGTTGGACTTATCCAAGATATTCAAGTTTGGTTTAACATTAAAAAGTCATGTCTGTCATACCTGAATAAAAGAAAAAATGTGATCATCTAAAAGGTACATAGAACTCAGGAAAATCAACAAGAAAAAAATCAAACAACCCTATCAAAAAGTGGGCAAAGGACATTAACAGAAACTTTTCAAAAGAAGACAGAATAATGGCCAAAAAACATATGAAAAAATGCTCAACATCTCTAATCATCAGGGAAATGCAAATCAAAACCATAACGAGATATCACTTATCTCCAGTCTGGAGACTGAGCTTATCAAAAAGTCCCAAAACAATAAATGTTGGCGTGGATGTGGAGAGATAGGAACATTCATACACTGCTGGTGGGACTGCAAACTAGTGCAACCTCTGTGGAAAGCAATATGGAAATACCTTAAAGAGATACAAATAGATCTACCATTTGATCCAGCAATCCCATTACTGGGCATCTAATCAAAAGAACAAAAATCGCTCTATGAAAAAGACACCTGCATCCGAATGTTTACAGCAGCACAATTCACAATTGCAAAGATGTGGAAACAACCCAAGTGTCCATCAGTACATGAGTGGATTAATAAAATGTGGTATATGTATACCATGGAGTACTATTCAGCTTTAAGAAACAATGGTGATATAACACCTCTTGTATTATCCTGGATGGAGCTGGAGCCCACTCTAGTAAGTGAAGTATCCCAAGAATGGAAAAACAAGCACCACATGTACTTACCATCAAAGTGGTATTAACTGATCAACACATAAGTGCACATATAAGAATGACATTTATTGGATGTTGGGCAGGGGGGAGAAGGGTACGGGTATATGCATACACAAAGAGTGCGATGCTCACCATCCGGGGAATGGACACGCTTGAAGCTCGGACTTGGTTGGGGGGAGAGGGAGCAAGGGCAACATACGTAACCTAAACATCTGCACCCCCATAATATGGTGAAATAAAAAATAAATAAATAAATAAATAAATAAATAAAAATAAAATAAAAGGCACAGCAAAAGCATTTGGTAAGTTTAGCATTAGTTAATGATAGAGATTCATAGTAAACCAGGAATAGAATGAAATTTCCTTAATCTGACAAATTGAATCAATAAAAAAAAAAGTATTGCAAAATCATACTTACTGGAGAAATGTTGAAAACTTTCCCTTTGGAATTGGGAACAAAAGGATAATGCCTGCTGTCACAACTCTGCTTAAAATTGAGATTCTAACTAGTGGAAAAAAATAAATAAAAGCAATAAGATTTTGAGAGAAAAAGTGAAATAGTCATTATTAGCAAATGATTTAAGTTAATGTAGAAAACTCAAAGTAATTTACCAATAAATATTAGAACTAATAAGTTTAACAAGGGTACTTGATAAAAAGACACCATATAGAAATCAATTATATTTATAATAGCAAAATATTAAATATCTAGGAATAAATCTATCATGTTTATGGACTGGAAAACAGACTATAGTGTATTTTTCTTTTCTCTCCAAACTTATTTGTAGATTCAGTGAAATCCCAATTAAAAATCTAACACTGTATTTTGTGGAAGTTGAAATGAAGTTTGTAAAATTAAAATATGGAATTTCAAAGAATCAATAATGGATAAAACACTGTTGAAAAAGAGTAACATGGGAGGATTTGCTCTACCAGGTATCAAAACTTTTAATAAAGCCATAGTAATTAAGATAGTGTGCTGTTGAAACAAAGATGGAGAAAAAGAATAATGGAACATAATTGAATTTATAAACAGCCCCATTCTTCTATATCTGTATCTATGTCTATATCTAGATATTGCTTGATCGGTGACATATGAGGCACTTAACTATGCATACGTGAGAAAAAGAGGCACCACAAAGCATTATGGGAAAGTATATTCTATTTAGCAAATGATGCTGTAATTATTGAGTAACCTTGTTTTCCAAAAATGAAACTTGACCTCTATTTCACATCACAAGAAATTAATTTCAGATGGGCCTAAATATAAAAAGGAAAACCAAACTTTTAGGAGATAATATAGACTATTCTCTTCTTGACCTTGGGGTTTTGCCTGAATGAGAAAAGGACAGAAAAGACATTAGCAATAAAGGGAAAGTTAATAAATTTGGCTACATTAAAAATAGGAACTTTTGTTCATCAAAAGACACCAGGAAAAGAGTAAAAAGACAAGCAACAGAAGGGCAGAATATTTTTATATGTAGAATTAGCAAAGAAGTGGCATCCAGAGTATATAAGAAATTCCTTCAAATTAGTGAGGGAAAAACACAAACTCAGTAGCAAAATGGTCAAGAGAATGGGCCTTCCAAAATAAATCCAAATAGCTAAGAAATAAATGTGAAGGTATTTAATAATACCTCTTTAATAATCAGGATAATTCAGATTAAAAACTTGTGACAATGTCCCCCACCGAGGTGGAAAATAAGGACACACCTGGAAGTCCCAGGGCCCCAGCCACCACCCGAGGCACAAGAGGGACTCTCCAGAGGAACAAGAGCTGGCTACAGGACCCAAAAACAGCACTGGAGCTCGCTCCTCCCAGCACGTGCCACCTACTGACAGGGAGGTCATTGTGCACACCCTTTTACTGCATCTACTGATTCATCATAAAGGGCGTGGTCGAATCTCACCCACAAACACCACCTACTGGCTCAAAAACTAAACAGGGCATGTCATTATCCAAACGAAAATCTAAAGGCAAAAAGGAACAACTGATCTAGATGGGAAGGAACCAGCGAAAGAACTCTGGAAGTATGAAAAATCAAATGGAAAGCACACCCCCAAAGAGGAACAACAGCTCCCTAGCAATTGACATTAACCAAACTCAGAACACTAAAATGACAGAAGAAGGATTTCAAACATGGATTGTAAGAAAACTCAATGATATACAAGAAAAAATGGATAACCAACAGAAAGAAACCACAAAAAAAAATCCAGGACTTGGAAGAAAAATTCACTAAAGAAATTGAAATATTGAAAAATCAAACCGATCTGGATATGAAGGACTTATTCAGGGAACTACAAAACACAGTGGAAAGCCTCAAAAACAGGGTAGATCAAACAGAAGAAAGAATCTCAGAGATTGAAGACAACTCCTTCCAGTTCAATAAGTCAGTCACAGAGATCGAGCAGAAAATTAAGAGAAAAGAAAATAAGGCTACAAGAAATGTGGGATTATGTGAAAAAACTGAACCTGAGGGTGATGGGGATTCTGGAAGGTGAATAAGAAAACACTCAAGGGCTGGATAAGCTATTTGAAGAATTAATAGAGAAGAATTTCCCAGACCTTGCTAAAAATCTAGATACACAGGTGCAAGAACCTCAACGGACCCCAGGGAGATTCAATGCAAATAGGAAGACACCACGTCATGCAGTCATCTGATTGACCAAAATATCCACTAAAGAGGCCCTTCTACAAGCTGTAAGGTGAAAGAAACAAGTAACGTACAAAGGAAAGCCCATCAGAATAACTCCAGACTTCTCAACTGAAACTCTACAAACAAGAAGAGACTGGGGCCCCATTCTCACTCTTCTGAAACAGAATAATGCCCAGCCTAGAATCTTGTACCCTGCAAAACTAAGTTTCATATATGAAGGAGAAATAAAGACATTCTCAGATAAACAAAGACTGAGGGAATTCACCAAGACAAGACCAGCTCTCCAAGAAGTGCTCAAAACAGAATTACACAAGGATCAGCACAATAAACACTCTTGAATGTAAAACCACTCGAAAGTTAAAGATCAAAGGCTAGATTGCACATTGGCTCAAGAGAGAAAACGAAGCAACAAAATGCAACCCAACAGAATGAACAGTAATTCTCCCCACTTATCAGTTCTCTCAGTAAATGTGAATGGCTTGAACTCCCCTGTCAAGAGACATAGACTGGCCGAATGGATTAAAAAAAACAAGTGAAGCATCCGCTGTCTCCAGGAAACACATCTAACCTGCAAGGATGTGTTTAGACTCAAGGTAAAGGGGTGGAAATCAATATTTCAAGCAAATGGAAGCCAAAAGAAGGCTGGTGTGGCAGTTTTGATCTCAGATAACTTACTTTTTAAATCAACAAAAGTAATGAAAGACAAAGAGGGTCACTATATAATGGTGAAGGGTACAGTTCAACAAGAAGACATAACAATTCTAAATATGTGTGCACCCAACTTAGGTGCACCCAGATTCATAAAGCAAACTCTACTTGATCTAAACAAATCGATAGACAGCAACACCATAATAGTCGGAGACTTCAACACCCCACTGACAGCACAGGACAGATCCTCCAAACAGAAAATTAACGAAGAAATTTTGGACTTAAACTGAACTCTGGAACAAATGGGCCTGACTGACATTTACAGGACATTCTACCCCAAAACCACTGAATATATGTTCTTCTCATCAGCTCATGGGACATTCTCTAAGATTGACCATATTCTATGACACAAAGCATGTCTCAAAAAATTTAAAAAAATAGAAATCATATGATGCATCTTCTCAGATCACAGTGGAATAAAAATAGAAATCAACCCCAACAGAAACTCTCATCTCTACACAAAGTGATGGAAATTAAACAACCTTCTGCTGAACAATTCCTTCATGAATGAGGAAGTAAAGATGGAAATCAAAAGATTCTTTGAACTAGATGACAGAGGTGACACAAGTTATCAAAATCTGTGGGACACAGCCAAAGCAGTCCTGAGAGGAAAGTTTATTTCCATAAATGGCTATATCCAAAAGTTAAAAAGATCACAAATAGACAACCTAATGAATCGACTCAAAGAACTGGAAAAACAAGAACAGACCGACCCCAAACTCAGCAGAGGAAAGGAAATTAATAAGATCAAATCAGAACTAAATGCAATTGACAACAGGGAAACTATATGGAAGATTAATAAAACAAAAAGTTGGTTCTTTGAAAAAATAAATAAAATTGACACGCCTTTGGCTAAACTAACGAAAAACAGAAAAGAAAAATCCCTGATAAGCTCCATCAGGGACAAAAAAGACGTTACAACCGATGCTGTGGAGAGTCAAGATATAATTTATGAATATTACAAAAACCTTTATGCACACAAACTGGAAAATGTGGAGGAAATGGACAAATTTTTAGAAACACAGCCTCCCTAGGCTCAACCAGGAAGAAATAGAATTCCTCAACAGACCAATATCAAGGACTGAAATTGAAACAGCAATAAAAAACATTCCAAAAAAGAAAAGTCCCAGACCAAATGGTTTCACACCTGAATTTTACCACACCTACAAAGAGGAACTGGTGCCTATCCTGCAGAAATTATTTCACAACATTGAGAAGGATGGATTCCTCCCCAACACATTTTATGAAGCCAACATAACCCTGATACCAAAACCAGGAAAGGACGCAACAAAAAAGGAAAATTACAGACCAATATCCCTTATGAATGTAGATGCAGAAATTCTCAAGAAAATTCTAGCTAACCAAATCCAGGTGCTTATTAAGAAAATAATCCATCATGACCAAGTGGGCTTCATCCCAGAGATGCAGGGATGGTTCAACATACCAAATCTATAAACGTAATTCACCACATAAACAGAAGCAAAAACAAAAACCATATGATTCTCTCAATAGATGCAGAAAAAGCATTTGACAAAATTCAGCACCCTTTTATGATAAGAACGCTTAACAAAATAGGCATAGATGGGGCTTACCTAAAAATGATACTAGCCATTTGTGACAAACCCACAGCCAACATCATACTGAATGGGGAAAAATTGAAATCATTCCCGCTTAGAACTGGGACCAGACAAGGTTGCCCACTATCTCCACTTCTATTCAACATAGTGCTGGAAGTCATGGCCACAGCAATCAGGCAAGAGAGTGGAATTAAAGGCATACGAATGGGAACAGAAGAGCTCAAACTCTCACTATTTGCTGATGACATGATATTGTATCTAGAAAACCCCATGGGTTCAACCAAGAGGCTCCTGGAATTGATAAATGAATTCAGTAAAGTCTTAGGATATAAAATCAATACACACAAATCAGAAGCTTTCATATGCACCAATAGCAGTCATACTGAGAACCATATCAAAGACTCAATTCCCTTCACAATAGCAACAAAGAAAATAAAGTACCTACGAATATATTTAACTAAGGAGGTAAAAGACCTCTACAGGGAGAACTATGAAACAACGAGGAAGGAAATAGCAGAAGACGTAAACAGGTGGAAAACCATACTATGCTCCTGGGTTGGCAGAATCAACATTGTTAAAATGTCTATACTACCCAAAGCAATCCTACAGATTCAAAGCAATCCCTATTAAAATACCAACATCATTCTTCACAGATGTAGAAAAATTAATATTACACTTCATATGGAACCAGAGAAGACCCCACATAGCAAAAACAATTCTAGGCAATAAAAACAAAATGGGAGGTATCAATGTACCAGACTTCAAACTTTATTATAACGCTGAAGTAATCAAAACAGCTTGGTACTGGCACAAAAATAGAGCCATTGACCAGTGGAACAGAACCGAGAACCCAGATATAAAACCATCCTCATATAGCCATGTAATCTTTGACAAAGTAGACAAAAAAACATACACTGGGGAAAAGAATCCTTATTCAATAAATGGTGCTAGGAAAACTGGATAGCCACATGTAGAAGACTGAACCAGGATCCACACCTTTCACCTCTCACAAATATCAACTCACGCTGGGTAACAGACTTAAACCTAAGGAGTGAAACTATTAGAATTCTATAGGAAAATGTTGGAAATACTCTTCTAGACATTGGCCTAGGCAAAGAATTTATGAAGAAGACCCCAAAGGCAATCACAGCAACAACCAAAATAAATAAATGGGACCTGATCAAATTAAAAAGCTTCTGCACAGCCAAAGAAACTGTCACGAGAGCAAACAGACAACCTATAGAATGGGAGAAAATTTTTGCATGCTACAAATCCAATAAAGGGCTAATAACTAGAATCTACTTAGAACTCAGGAAAATCAACAAGAAAAAATCAACTCTATCAAAAAGTGGGCAAAGGACATGAACAGAAACTTTTCAAAAGAAGACAGAATCATGGCCAAAAAACATATGAATAAATTCTCAATGTCTCTAATCATCAGGGAAATGCAAATCAAAACCACAATGAGATATCACTTATCTCCAGTGAGACTGGCCTTTATCAAAAAGTCCCAAAACGATGAATGTTGGCGTGGATGCGGAGAGCCGGAACACTCATACATTGCTGGGGGGACTGCAAACTAGTGCAACCTCTGTGGAAAGCAATATGCAGATACCTTAAAGAGATACAAGTAGAATTACCATTTGATCCAGCAATCCCATTACTGGGCATCTACCCAAAGGAACAAATGACACTCTATAAAAAAGACACCTGCACCCGAATGTTTATAGCAGCACAATTCACAATTGCAAAGATGTGAAAACAACCCAAGTGTCCATCAGTACATGAGTGGATTAATAAAATGTGGTATATGTATACCATGGAGTACTATTCAGCTTTAAGAAACAACGGTGACATAGCACCTCTTGTATTCTCCTGGATAGAGCTGGAACGCATTCTACTAAGTGAGGTATCCTAAGAATGGAAAAACAAGCACCACATGTACTTACCATCAAATTGGTATTAACTGATCAACACATAATTGCCAAATATTGGCAAAGATCTAGAGCTATAGGAATGCCCATACACTGTGATAACATGAGTTGGTACTACCACGTAGAAAACTGCTAGTGTCAACTAAAGTTGCAGACATGCATATCATGTTTCACTTCTAGGTATATACCCTATAGGAAACAATGCGTATATGTGCCAAGAGACATGCATACAGATGTTCAGTAGCAACATTTGTATACATTTATAATCACCAAATATGGAAACTAGCCCAAGTGTCCATCAACAGCTGGATATACAAATTATGGTACATTCATAGGATGGAATATTATTTAACAGTGAAAATGAATGAACCACAGCTGTGGGTAACAACATGGATGCATCTTACAAACAATGCTTAGTGAGAGAAACAAATCGCCAAAAATACATATATACTATTACAATTCCACTTATGTAAAATTGAAGAAAAGAAAAAAGTAGCTATATTGTTTTGGAATCTAAACATAGATGGCGGAACTAAAGAAAATACAGAAAATTTTTCTCTCAAAAATTAGGGTAGTGATTACTCAGAGGAGGGTGGGATGGGTGATCAGGAAGAGTCACCTACCTGGCTTCTTGACTGCTTCCACTCTTTTTCTTGACTGGATATGGGTTACACAATATTCAAATTATAATTGTTCTTTAAATTGTACTTAAAACATTTCCAATTTTTCTGAATTTTCTGTATGTTTATTTTTCATAATAAAATTACTTTTAAAAAACCAAGGTAAAATAAATTGTTCCAAACAAAAGATCCTTTTGTTACAGAAATGTTTAATTATTTCAGATAAGAGCTTCTAATACATTCTTGGATGTGCAAAGGCATTTTCGTCATTCTGACCATTGTATTAAATTCAGTCCAAGTGAGTGCATGATTTGTATTTGCATTGACTTTTCTTACTACTCTGTGATGATGAACATTACATTTAAGTTTGGATAGTAACAGCATCCCAGAAGCTTTCTGTGGTTTATCAGTAACATGAGACATTTGTATGCTGTTACTATAAGTAAACAGTTTAAGCAGATGGATTGGACATGGAGTTTGTCCAGTTGCCTTTCCTGACTTTATAGAATCCTGCCAAATTTAAATAGAGATTCAGCTGTGACTCTCTTGAACCTGAATAAGCAAACCACATTGCTGGCAGCATTCATGATTTGAGCTGAATTGAGAGTTGTCAAATTACAGTTTACTTTATAATTCCTATAGCAAACCCTGCCATGCTTTGATGTTTTCAAAATTCATCTTGTAAAATTCCACCAACAGATACCCACAGAAGGTAGAGAGGTAGAAACTCCTACCAGCCTTTTTTCCTCTTTTTGCCAACTGGGTTGTAGCCGTTTAACACACACCTAGGCTGTGAGAGAATAAATCACTAATCCTTAATAGCTTTTTCAATGTAATTTTATTCAGAAAATTGCCTTCAGGTCCTGCTAGACACTGCTTATCCTCCAAACCCCATGGTTTTGTTTTTGTTTGGTTTTACTTCCCTTATTTTCAGCTGGAATTCTTCAGCTGAGAGGAACTGGAAAGCATTCAATCCTAGGAATCTCTTCTTTTGATCCCCTCGCTATGTTCTCAACTTAGGTGGTTGTTTCCTTATAGCAGTTGATAAATAACCTAATATAGCTTGTATGAGACACCTATGCTTTGTCAGAAGGGGACAAGTATATCATTTAGCCCAAAGTAAAATAAAAATGTTTCTCAGACCTTCAGCTAGCTTGCCTTAGGAGAATAGTATAAAGAAAAATGGAATTAATTGTTATTTCAAGAATCTGACAGACATTTAATTTGTATATGGTTTGTATTTTTTTAAAAGAAACAATGAAAAGAGAGGAAGTGATTGGGGGGAGGAAAATTTGCTAGTTTTCCAAAGAAATTGTGCTAATTTGCATTCCTGTCAGCAGTATATATAAAACTCCTGTTGCTTCCTTCCTTTCCAGAACATGATATTATGAGACGTTTTAGTTTTTGCTAATCTTGTGGGTATATAGTGATATCTTGCTGTAGTTTTAATGTGCATTTCTCTATTGGCAGATAGATTTGGGCATGTTTTCGTATTTACTGGCCATTTGAGTTTCTTCTTGCGTGACATGCCTGTTCAAATATTTTGCACAGTTTTCTGCTGATTTATCGGAATTCTGTGTATGTTCTGGATACCAGTTCTAGATTGTTCAAATGTATTAAAAATATCTACTGTTGGGCCAGGCACAGTGGTTTACGCCTGTAATCCTAGCACTTTGACAGGCCCAGGCAGGAGGATCCCTTGAGGCCAGGAGTGTGAGACCAGTCTGGGCAGCATAGCAAGACCCTATCTCTACAAAAAATAGAAAAATTAACTGGGTGTGGTGACATATACCTGTAGTCCCAGCTAGTTGGGAGGCTGAGGCAGGAGGATCGCTTGAGCCCAGGAGTTTGAGGTTGCAGTGAGCTATGATGATGCCACTGCACTCTAGCCCGAGCAACACAGCGAGACCCTGTCTCAAAAAAAAAAATCTGTTTTTCAGCTTTTTACTGTCTGGTTCTTTTGATGAACAGAAGTTCTTAATTTTAGCATGTCATATTTATCAATCTTGTCCTTTATGGTTAATAGTTTTTGTTCTTCTTTTAAAATATTGTACCTTCTCAAAGTCAAGAAGATCTTTTCCTATGTTCTTCAGATTTTATAGTTTTTCTTTACTTTTAGTCTGTTGTCCATCTGGAATTAATTTTTCTTTTTAATGTGAGGCAGAGATTTCATTTCTTTTTTCCCCATCTAGATGGCTTAATTTTTTTTGAACACCATTTATTGAAAAGACCAGTTTTCCTCACTGTTTTCCAATGTCTCCTCTAGCATAAATCAAAGGTTTGTAAAACATAGATTTGACCTAGTTTCTCTTTTCTTTCCATTTGTACTGTTTTCGTTTCCTTTAGCCTATACATACACACTTTTTATTTTCTAAGTATTATAACTTTATGTTAAGTCCTAACCATCTCTAGTTTGTTCTCTCCAGTTGTCCCTAATATATTCTTAAAACAATCCATTTAATTCTTTTTAATTCTTAATTTTCCATGTATAAAAATGTTGTTTGTTCTTTTTTTAATCTGCTATAGCAGTGGTCCCCAGCGTTTTTGGCACCAGAGACCAGTTTCATGGAAGACAATTTTTCCACAGACAGGGTCGGGGGGATGGTTTCAGGGTGATTCAAGCGCATTACATTTATTGTGCAGTCAAATCTCAGCTAATGATAATCTGTATTTGCAACCACTCCCCAGCACTGGCATCACCGCTTCAGCTCCGCCTCAGATCTTCAGGCATTAGACTCTCATAAGGAGCCGCAACCTAGATCCCTCCCATGTGCAGCAGTTTAGAGGAGGGTTCGTGCTCCTGTGAGGGTCTAATGCTGCGGCTGATCCGACAGGAGGTGGAGCTTGGGCGGTGATGCCAGGGACAGGGAGCAGCTGTAAACACAGGTGAAGCTTCACTTGCCCACCGCTCACCTCCTGCTGTGTGGCCCGGTTCCTACCAGGCCATAGACCAGTACTGGTCTGTGGCCCGGGGATTGGGGACTGCAGTGCTATAGCCTGTTTTATAATTTCTTGTTCTTTACAGATATTTTTAAGCTTATCTTTTATTTATTTGTACACAGAAAATGCAATTATTTTATCTGTGTCTGGTAATTCCCAGATCACATGTCTTTGAGTATGTGTTTATACTGTCTTTTATTTTTATAAGTTCTCTCTTACGGTGTCGTGTTTTCTTTTTAACCTGTTGTGTTAGTCCGTTTAGTGCTGCTATAAAGAAATGCCCAAGGCCGAGTAATTTATAAAGGAAAGAGGTGTATTTGGCTCACAGTTCTGCAGGCTGCTCAAGAAGCATTGGCCAGCATTTGCTTCTGGTGAGGGTTTCGGGGAGCTTCCAATCAAGATGGAAAGCAAATGGGGAGTATATATGTTACATGGGGAGAGGGGGAGCAAAGAGAGAAAGAGGAGCTGGTGCCAGGCTCCTTTAAACAGCCAGCTCTCACATGAACTAATAAAGGGGGAACTCACTCTTCAGGAGGGCACTAAGCCATTCATGAGGTATCTGCCCCCATGACCCAAACACCTCCCATCAGGGCCCCACATTCAACACCGGGGATCAAAATTCAATCTGCAATTTGGAGGGGCCAAACATCCAAACCATATCACCTGTTAATTTTTTTACTTCATGCTGATTATTGTACTTATTGAGATACTGTATCTATACTCATAAGGGGTATAATTTTAATTTTAATTTAAAATTAATTTTCTTGTCTGACTTTAGTCTCAGGATAATACTGGCCTTGTAAAATGAGTTACGAAGTATTCCCTCTTACTATATTTTTTTGGAAGAGTTTGAGAAGGTTTGGTGTTTATTATTCTTTAAATATTTAGCAGAATTCACCCGTGAAAACCATCTACTCCTGGGATTTTGTTTGTTCAGAGGTTTTTGATTACTGATTCAATCTCTTGTTATAAATCTATTCAGGTTTTCTATTTCTTCTTAAGTCAATTTTAGTAGCTTGCATGTTTCTAGGAATTTGTTCATCTAGTTTGTTTAATTTGTTGGTACATACTTGATCATACAATCCTTTTCATTTCTGTAAGATTAGTAGGAATATCCCTACTTTCATTTCTGGTATTAGTCATTTGAATCTTCTCTTTTTTCCTTAGTCATTCTACCTAAAGCTTTGTTAATTTTGTTGATCCTTGAAAGAACTAACTTTTTTTTTCATTGATTTTCTGTATTATTTTCTATTCTCTATTTTGTCTATCTCTAGTATTATTTCCTTCTTCTGCTAGCTTTAGGTTTAGTTTGCTCTTCTTTTTCTAATTCCTTAAGGTGTAAAATTGAGTTATTGATTTGATATCTTTCCTCTTTCAATGCAGGTGTTTATAGGCATAAATTTCCCTCTGAGCAGTGTTTCTGCTGCATCCCATAAGTTATGTTGTGCTTTCATTTTCTTTAATTTCAAAGTATTTTCTAATTTTCCTTTTGATTTCTTTGACCCATGGGTTGTTTAAGAATGTGTTGTTTTACTTCCATGTGTTTGTGAATTTTCCAGATTTCCTCGTGTTATTAATTTCTAATTTTATTCAATGTGATCAAAGATGATACTTTGTATGATTTTAGTCTTGTAAAATTTAGTGAGACTTGTTTTGCGATTACTGTATTTGAACAATTTTTAGGAATAATTTGAGACTTAATATGATTTTGCCTTCTTTTGGAAATGTTTTCTTTCACTTTTGGTAGGTACTAAGACTACTCCTATTTCTGGAACCATCTTAATCCAAATTCAAAGCCTAGGATTCCCTAGAACTCAGATGTTCTGAACACAGGCTGCAAGTATGTGGATTGGCTCATTTACTTCCATTTCATGCTTATCATGAGGGTGAAACTTTCAGAGTCTTGGTGGGAATGGTTTACCTTGAATCACTTTTGTAAATGTTTCTCATGGATCAGCAAAATCAGCTTTAAAGGCTGTGTGTCTGTCTCTGGTGTTTCACTTTCTCCTGGATTTTTGATTTGCAATTCTTCTCCATCTAATAGCTTTAATTCTTTTAAGAATATTAGAAAAATATTTTATTCAGCTATTTTATTATAGTTGTTTTCAGCAGGAAGCTTATCTGGATTTCTTTATTTGTCATTTTTGAATGAGAAAGTCCTGCTAGTGTCACTTTAAATCATGTTTTCAAAATAAAATACATAACAAGACAAAAGAATATTAAAGTCTGTAACGTCACAGTTTCAGGAAATGGCTGTTCCTATCAAGTTAGCCATTAGCATAACCAAGAATCAACCTGTTTAATATGAACCACGTTGCTAGTGTTAGAAAACAGCGTCTGTCGTACTTATAAAGTATCACACGTATAGAGGATTTAGTTGAGAAGAGAGTGCGGCCTGTCTTTACCAACTCAGCCTGGTACGGGTTAACTAGAACTGTAGACCATTAAACTAGAATTGACTTATTAACTAAATTTCAGCCACACTCATTTTTTTTTTTTTGTGGTTATTTGTTTGTTTCTTCCTAGAAGCAGAGAGATTATGGCATGCTTAGAAAGTCTAGACATGACATATGAAAATCATGTTCAATACTCATCTAGCTAGGCGAATGCCCACACACTGTGACTGACCCACTTTCCGTAACACAGTGCTAAGGGAGGTTACTCAAAGCTGTTTGATAAAATAATCACATTTCACTCAAGTCAGTTTTATTAAAACATTTCAAGGAAACAAAATTGAAGAATTTTTTATACTCCTAATTTTTTGTCCATACCTGTGCAAAAAAAAATTTAAAATGTCTGTTGAAGAAAGGTAATTTATAAAATACTTTGTGGTAAAATAATTTTTGAAGATTTTTAACAAGGCGTCAGTTATTACATTAGGCAAGTAGTGTCATGAAAATGATTGAGAGCCCAGAAGTAGGACAATGAATTATTTAATTTTAATTTAAAATAAACATAATACTATATAAGAGACATTTTAAGCCCCACGTGTGACATTTAGTGGCTTCATTTCTCAGTAAGGAGATGTGCTTATTGAAGTTTCTGCCCATAGCAGCCTGACAATATTCCATCATGCTACCTCTCTGGCTGTATTCTGCTCTTGGACTCGCCTTAGTGATTAATTGCCTCGTGCAATGAGTAAACAATTACTGGTTTTTTTTTTTTTTGAGACAGAGTCTCACTCTCTTGCCTGGGGCGAGTGCCGTGGTGTCAGCCTAGCTCACAGCAACCTCAAACTCCTGGGCTCAAGCAATCCTACTGTCTCAGCCTCCCCAGTAGCTGGGACTACAGGCATGCGCCACCATGCCCGGCTAATTTTTTCTATATATATTTTTAGCTGTCCAATTAATTTCTTTCTATTTTTGGTAGAGACGGGGTCTCGCTCTTGCTCAGGCTGGTCTCGAACTCCTGAGCTCAGAACGATCCGCCCGCCTCGGCCTTCCAGAGTGCTAGGATTACAGGCGTGAGCCACCGCGCCTGGCCAACACTTACTGTTTTTAATCACATTTATATAAATCTGTGTTCTCAGAAATGGTGACACTAAAAAACAAGAAATTGCCTCTATGGAACTTGATGCTAGCTATCTTCAGTCCAGCTCAGCTCTTTTAAATGAGTAGACTCCATGGCAGATACTTCATGTGTTAATAACTAAAGCAAGTAGAAAACTCTTTCCTCCTCAATAATATATACTATAAAACATTATTTTCTGGTTAAAACAGACATAGATCACATGGAAAAGGATGCAAATATTTTGTATTTTTAAATTAAAAAACTCATCAAACATTAAAGATGTTTCTTTGTGTTGCTAGGTATATAACCCCACTCCCCCCACCCCCCAATCCCTGGAAATTCACTTTTCTTTGGCATTACAGATTTTTAAAAGGCCAGTTGGAGAAACTGTACCTTAGAATAAATTAAATCATCTAGCTTGTCCTCTGTTCCATTACCAGGAACTAGGAGGAAACAGGATTGTTGAAAATTGTGATGTGGGTTGGATTTAGACCATCATTGAGAAGGTAGTTAAGAAAGCAGATAAGAACAATGTTGAAAGCATGGATCTAGAACTGCTATTTCATTATTGTATGACCATGAACAAGTTAATTAAACTCTCTGGGCTTCAATTTCCTTATCAGTAAAATGTAAGATGTTAATATAATACATCCCAAAGAATTGTATGACTATTAAATTAAATATTACATGTTAAACTCCTGGTAAACAATAGCCAGCCAGCAGATGTTGATACAACATAATGCTGCTGTTAAAAGCACAGGCTTTGTAGTTATGGGTCAGAATTATCTGCACCCGAATGTTTATGGCAGCACAATTCACTATTGCAAGGATGTGGAAACAACCCAAGTGCCCGTCAATTCATGAGTGGATTATTAAAATTTGATATATGTATACAATGGAATATTACTCAATAATAAGAAACGACAGTGATCCATAACCTCTTATACTTTCCTGGATTAAACTTAAGCCCATTATCAAAAGTGAGACACCACAAGATCGGAAGAATGGGCTCCACTTGTACCCGCCATCAAATTGGTACTAACTGATGAACACTAGGGTGATCACATGGCAGTAATACTCTCCAGGGATTAGGGATTTGTTTGTTTTGTTTTTGAGACAGTCTCACTCTGTTGTCTAGGCTAGAGTGCCGTGGCATCAGCCTAGCTTATAGCAACCTCAAACTCCTGGGCTCAAACGATCCTCCTGCCTCAGCCTCCCAAGTAGCTGGGACTACAGGCATGTGCCACTGCGCCCAGCTAAGTTTTTCTGTTTTTAGTAGAGACAGGGTCTCGCTCTTGCCCAGTCTGGTCTCAAACTCCTGAGCTCAAGTGATCCTCCCGCCTTGGCCTCCCAAAGTGCTAGGACTGCAGGTGTGAGCCACTGTGTCTGGACTAGGGCCAAAGCCTTTATTGGGTCCAGGGCATTACCCAAGCAGGTTTCCCACAGGGAGTGCTTATTGGTGGGTTTACAACAAGCAGGTGCAAGTTTCGTGGAGTCGTGCTGTGACTGAAACATGGTCACTGTGGTATATCTGTGCAGTCCATGAAGCCTGTGGGGTCAGTGAGGTGAATCAAGTAGGTTATCGAGCTGTCCTATAGGAAGGTGGTCTCCAGAAGGTGGTTGTATAAGGCAGATATCTTGATCAATCACATTAACAACTGGGAAGAGATGGACAACTAGAAACTGACTCAACAGTGACTAAGGCCTGCTTCCGGTATGAGAAAGTTAAACCTATATTCAAAATGGATGCTGAGGCTACATAAAATTATAGAAATTCCCTATACATGTGAATCATTTAAAGCCAGTGCCTCATCTTGATTGGTTGATATCTGTTAGGTGTGTTTGTTAAGTATTTTTGAACAACATGCTTGAATAAAAGATAAGAAAGAAAGTTGATTATCTTTGCTGATAATGTGCTTGTCTATATTGAAAATTCAAGACAGTCCACAAATTCTTAAAACCAAAAAGAGAACAAAGCAAAATTCCTAGTTACAGGATCCATTTATTGAAATAAATTGTGTTTGTTCCTGGACACCAGTGACCAATGATTAGAAAGGTACAAAAGAAAAAAGTTAATGTCATTCTTTTTTTAAGGTTTTAGTCTATTTTTAATTGACATGTATAATACTTGTACATATTTATGGGGTATGTGGTGGGGTATGATGTTTTGATACATGTGCACACTGTACAGTGATCAAATCAGGGTGTTTCGCACATCTGTCACCTCTAACATTTGCCATTTCTTTGTGATGAGAACATTCCTCTCTTCTAGTAATTTTGAAATATAGAATATTGTAAGCTATACTCACCTGACTGTGCAATAGAACACCAGAACTTATTCCTTCTACCTAACTGTAACTTTGTACCCATTGTCCAATCTCTCCTTATCTCCCTGACCCTGCCCAGCTTTTGATGACCACTCTTCTACTCTGTGAGATCATCTTTTTTAGTTTCCACAAATGAGTGAGATCATGCAGTATCTGTCTTTCTATGCCTAGCTTATTTCACTTATCATAATGGCCTCCAGGTTTATCCATTTTGTTACAAATGACAGGATTTCATTCTTTTTTGTGGCTGAATAGCATTCCATTGTGTATGGAATATACCTCATTTTCTTTATCCCTCCATCTGCTAATGGACACTTAGGTCGATTCCATATTTTGGCTACTGTGAATAGTGCTGCAATAACCATGGGAGTGCAGATATCTCTTCAACATTCTAATTTCATTTCCTTTGGATAAATACCTAGTAGTGGAATTCCTGGATCATGTGGTAGTTATATTTTTAATTTTTGAGGAATCTTCATACTGATTTCCATCAAGTCCATGCTAATTGACATTCCCACCAACAGTGTATAAGAGTTCCCATTTCTCTACATCTGTGTCAGCATTTGTTATTTTTTTGTCTTTTTGATAACAGCCATTCTAATTGGAGTAAGGCAGTATCTCACTGTGGTTTTGATTTGCATTTCCCCAGTGATTAGTGATGTTAAGCATTTGTATGTCATCTTTTAAGAAATTCTGATCTTTTGCCCATTTTTAAATCAGATTATTTGGGTTTTTGCTATTGAGTTCCTTATATATTCTGGATATTAGCCCCTTGTCAGATGCGTAGTTTGCAAATGTTTTGTTTTGCAGGTTGTCACTTCACTCTCTCGATTGTTTTTTTTTTTTGTTGTGTAGAGGCTTTTTAGTTTTATGTAATACCATTTGTCTATTTTTTATTTTGTTACCTGTGTTTTTGAGTTCTTATCCAAAAAAAATTCTTGTTTAGACCAATATCATAAAGTATTTCCCCTATGGTTTCTTCTAGAAATTTTGTAGTTTTGAGTCTTATATTTAAGTCTTTAATCCATTTTGAGTTCATTTTTTTGTATATGATATGAGATAGGGATCTAGTGTCTTTCCTTTTTTTATTTCAGGGTATTATGAGGGTACAAACATTGTGGTTACATTTTATGGCTTTCCCTCACCCAAGCGAGGGTTAGCGGCGTGCCCTTCCCCTCTACAGTGCTCCCTGTGTCCTTTAGTTGTGGGTTTACCACCCCCCCAATCCCTGGAGAATATTACTGCCATGTGAACACCCTAGTGTTAATCAGTTAGTACCAATTCGATGGTGCGTGCAAGTGGAGCCCATTCTTCTGATCTTGTGATACCTCACTTTGGATAATGGGCTTAAGTTCAATCCAGGAAAATATAAGAGGTGCTATGCTAGATCACTGTCGTTTCTTATAATTGAGTAATACTCCATTGTATACATATACCAGATTTTAATAATCCACTCATGAATTGACGGGCACTTGTGTTGTTTCTACATCCTTGTAATAGTGAATTGTGCTGCCATAAACATTCGGGTGCAGATGTCTCTATTATAGAATATCTTTTGCTCTTTTGGGTAGATGCCTAATAGTGCTATTGCTGGATCAAAAGGTATTTCTACTTTTAGCTCTTTGAGGTATCTCCAAATTCTTTTCCACAGAGGTTGCACTAATTTGCATTCCCACCAGCAGTGTAAGAGTGTTCCTGTCTCGCCACATCGTCACCAGCATTTGTTGTTTTGGGATTTTTTGATAGAGGCCAATCTCACTGGGGTTAGGTGATATCTCATTGTGGTTTTGATTTGCATTTCTCTAATGATTAGAGATGTTGAGCATTTCTTTATATGTTTGCTGGCCATTATTCTTTCTTCTTTTGAAAAGTTTCTGTTCATTTCCTTTGCCCATTTGTTGATGGGGTTGTTTGATTTTTTTCTCATTGATTTTTTTAAGTTCTAGATAGATTCTGGTTATCAGCCCTTTATCAGATGTGTAGAGAGCAAATATTTTCTCTAGTTTCTTTAGTGTTATTCTTAATAGCAACAACAACTATTACATGCCTAGGAATAAATGTTTTTAAAAAATAAACATTACTTTTATGAATAAAATTATAAAAATTTATTGAAAGGAAAAACAGATGGAGGTACATGGTGTTCATGATTGGGTAGACTCAGTACCAGAAAGATGTCAAATCTTCACAAATTAAACCGTAAGTAAAATTCAACCAAAACTGCAATAGCTTTTTTCATGGACTATTACAAAAATGATCCTAAAAGTTTAGAAAAACAAATGTCTGAGAATGACCAAACCAATTTTAAAGAAGAAGAAATAAGCAAGACATTTTTTTAAAAAGCTATAGTAATTAAAAGTGTTAGTACAAAATAGACATATTATCAGTAGAAAATACTAGCTCAGAAAGAGTTTTACGCATATATATATATATATAACATACATGTACACATACTTATAGAGACAGGAGACATAAGTTGGATATTTAATATTTAATAGTGGAAAAGTATGGATCCTTCAGCAAATGGAAGTGGGACAATTATTTATCCATATCAATTAATCAATGAGTGGATATATGAGCAGAGTAAGTAAATAAGTTGAGTGAATAAGTTTAGAAAAGTTACATACACAAAAGTTAATTCCAGATTAAAGACCTATGTGTGAAAAAGCAGAACTTTTAAAACTTAGAGGAAATATAGTATATCTTTATGACATTAGGTAGAAAAGAATTTAGTTCCAGGAGACAGCTGCTACTTGGCTTGTATTTTTTCATCCATTCAGCCAGCCTATGTCTCTTCAGTGGGCAGCTCAAGCCATTCACATTTATTGTAAGAATTGATAAGTGGGGTGGATTTCTTTCTTTCTTTTTCTTTTTTAATTTTTTTTTATTTCAGCATGTTACGGGTATACAAATATTTAGGTTACATATGCATTGCCATTGCCCCACCCGACTCAGAGCTTCAAGTGTGTCCATCTCCTAGACAGTGCGCACCGCACCCATTAGGTGTGTATATACCCTCCCCTCCTCCCCCCTCCCATCTGCCCAACACCAGATGAATGTTATTCCTATATGTGCACATAAGCATTGATCAATTAATGCCAATTTGATGGTAAGTACATGTGGTGCTTGTTTTTCCATTCTTGTGATACTTCACTTACTAGAGTGGGCTCCAGCTCCATCCAGGATAATACAAGAAGTGCTAGTTCACCACTGTTTTTTGTAGTTGAGTAGTATTCCATGGTATATATATACACATTTTATTAGTCCACTCATGTATTGATGGGCACTTGGGTTGTTTCCACAACTTTGCAATTGTGAATTGTGTTGCTGTAAACATTCTAGTGCAGATGTCTTTTTTATAGAATGTCTTTTGTTCCTTTGGGTAGATGCCCAATAATGGGATTGCTGGATCAAATGGTAGTTCTACTTGTAGCTCTTTGAAGTATCTCCATATTACTTTACACAGAGGTTGTACACATCTGATAAAGGGCTGATAACTGGAATCTATATAGCACTCAGGAGAATCAGCAAGAAAAAATCAAACAACCCTATGAAAAAGTGGGCAAAGCACATGAACAGAAACTTTTTGAAAGAAGATAGACTGATGGCCAACAAACACGTATGTTGGTGTGGATGGGAGAGATAGGAGCACTCATACACTGCTGGTGGGACTGCAAACTAGTGGGGTGGATTTCTGTTCATCCCATTGAGTAGAACTTTGTTGCTTTGTTTCATCTCTTGATCCATTGTGGTATCTGTGCTTTAACCTTTAGCTTTTGGGTGATTGTACTTAAAACTTATGTGTTTTTCTATATGTACACTTAAAACATTTACTTTAAAAGCCAGTAAACACATTGTGAACAAAAAGATCAAATTGCAGAAGCCTATATAGAGTATGCTGCCATTTTTGTAGCATTTTAAAATAGTGAAAGAAATGCTATACTACTTGAGAGTGTGTGTGTTTTAAGTAAAAGTATTAAAACATAACAGATAAAAATACCAATTCAAGATAGTTATTACCTCTTAGAAGGGTAGGAGATTGGATTGGGTGGCAGGGTTAACCCTATTTATTCTGTTTTGTTTCTCTTTTAAAACAAATATAGCACAGTTGCAACAATGACATTTGTTAAATGTAGACAGTAAGTATATAGATTTTGGTTATATTATTCTCTATGTTTTTATGTATATTTGAAATATTTCAAAATTAATGTTTTTAATTTAAAAATGAATGGCAGTCATTAACATGAACTATCTTGGTCTTTCTTATATTTTCATTATTTGTACTTTACACTCCTATTAGCCTGGGGTGGCAGTGGATCCTGGTGTGGAGATCTTCCTGGGAAGAGTTCTAAACCTTCACTCTATCATTTAGGGACTTATTTTAGAAACTTACTTTAAGCTTAGTTTAGTCCTACTACTAAGGTGTAGCCCTTTTTGGGTTTCTTCTGTGTGTGCTGGATGTTGAGCTAGGAATATACCCTGGCTGATCAGGACTCCAGTTTCTCCCTGCCTTGTGTGAGCTCAAGGAATTTGTTGTTGTTTTGCCTCATCTTGTGGAGTTTCATCCATTCATGCATGGCTTAGTATTCAGAAGTAGAGTTAAAGGGAACTCATGCAAATTTCTGCAGTTAATTTCTCTGTATTGCTCCTTCCTTTTTGGTATTCTGTCCCACATATTCCATGCAACTCCACCTTCCTGGACTATTATTTCTGTCTCCCCAATTTAGTGACTCCATCGTGCTTTGCTTAGCATCTGTTTCCCTTCACCGTAGTCTGCAAAGAGCCAAGGTGATTATGGGGCTCACATCGTTTATTTGCCTTCTCCTAGACGTCATAGTCCTGAGGTACCTATTGTCTTACCGTCTGCAAATAGTTGTTTCATAGACTTTATTCAATGTTCTCATTTACATCAGGAGGCTTAGCCTGGTCCCAGTTACTCTATCAGTGGCCAGAAGTGAAATTGATGATGTCTTTTTTCTCCTCATAGAAAAATGTCTGTTTTCTAACCCTGAATAATATAGAGGCATTGAAGATACCTTTATAAGGCAACTTAGCAGTAATGAGCCCCATATTGTCCCCAAATATCATTCTTTCCTTTGAAAAAAAAATCAAGGTCATTGGAGAAACAGCTGCATTTCTAGCACAAAATATTCAAGATGAGTTTGAGATATTTTCTTGTGTTAGCAAGAAAGCTATCAAATGCTGAGTTCTTATCAAAAGAATGTCAGATCTACCCTAAAGGAGTTGCTATTGCCCACAATGACCATTAGAGGATCAAAAAGAATAATGACTACAGTTGTATATCAGACACATTAGATACATAAAAATCCATGAATTCATAATGATAATGTAAGGGGAAAAAAATCTCATTGGACCTCTTTGAGGGTTACTGGGTCACTGATTTGTTATTCTCAAAATTGATAAATTAAGGGAAGAAACCAAGTATTTATCCTGCCTTTTCTTTTCTTTTATTTCTTCTTTCTTTCTTTCTCTCTTTCTTTTTTTTTTTTTTTTTTTTTGAAACAGGGTCTCACTGTTGCCCAGGCTACAGTGCGGTGGTGTGATCACAGCTCACTTCAACTTGCAACTCCTGGGCTCAAGTGATCCTTCAGCTTCAGTTTCCTCCTCCTAAGTAGCTAGGACTGCGAGCACATGCCACCTGCCTGGCTCATTTTTTTTTTTTTTTTTTCGTAGCGTCATGGTATCATTATGTTGCCCAGGCTGGTCTCAAACTCCTGGTCTCAAGCAGTTCTCTTACCTCAGGCCTCCCAAAATGCTAGGATTATAGGCATGGACCACTGTGCCCAGCCCATCCTGCCTGTTTTATACAAGTAGTATCTCAGGGTAGCCCAAGAAATTGATGTTAATAAATTCAGAAAGAATGATGAAGATAGAAAATGATTATTTTGTAAATCTCCCTAACCTCCCCATTCCGGGCAACCACTAATCTACTTTCTGTCTCTCTCTATATATATAATATATATATTATATATGTGTGTTATATATATATAATATTTGCCTATTCTGAACATTTCATATAATTGGAATCATTTAATATGTGGTTTTTTGTGACTGGCTTCTTTTACTTAGCATAAATTTCAAGGTTCATCTATATTGTTGCATGTATCAGTACTCTGTTCCCTTTTTATTGCCAAATAATAGTCCATGGTATGTTGTAATATTGTGAAATATGTATTTGGTCTTTGACTCCCTCCTGTTTGCTGGTATACAATTCCTAAAATCCTTAGCAACTCCAGAGTGTTGTCTTTTTATATGCTAATGGTCGACTGATGGCGGAGCCCCTGGGTAGCTTCAAGATGGGGCTGGTCACAGGAAAGACCAGCACTTGGTTAGAGGGTTGGGACTTTCAGTCCCATCCCCTGACCTCCAGGGAAGGGAGAAGGGCTGAAGGTTAAGTTGATCACCAGTGGCCAATGGTGTAATCAATCATGCCTACATAATGAGGCCTCCATTAAACCCAAAAGGATAAGGCATTGAGAGCTGATGGATAACTCAGTACATGGAGGTTCCTGGAGGCTGAGGCACCCAGGAAGGGTGTGGAAGTTCTGCTCCCTTTGTCCCCTACCTCTTCCTAAGTATCTGTTCATCCATATCCTTTGTAATATCCTTTATAATAAACTGGTAAACCTAAGTGTTTCCCTGTGTTCTGTGAGCTGCTTCTAGCAAATTAATAGACCCCAAAGAAGGCATCATGGGAACTCCAACCTGAAGCCTGTTAGTCAGAAGTTCTAGAGGCCTGGACTTGTGACTGTGGGGAAGGAAGGGACTCAGTCTTGTGGGACTGAGCCCTCAACCAATAGGATCTGTCGACATCTCCAAGGAGATAGTGTCTGGTGTCTGCTGCGAAATTGCTTGCTTGTTGATGGGGGAAAGCCTCACACATTTGGTCACAGAAGTCTTCTGTGTTGTCTGTTGTTGTGGTATGAGAGCAAAGGGAAAACAATTTGAGGTTTTCCAAACATGTATACAGTAGTATTCCATTGTATATCACATTTTATTTTGCTGATATGACATTTGAGTTTTTCCACTTTTTGTCTGTTATTAGTGTTGCTATAAACATTCATGTACATGTTTTTGTGTGGCCATACCTCTTGTTCAGGGTACATTTCTAAAAGTGAAATTGCTGAGTTGTGTGGTAATTCTATATTTAACTTTTCAAGAGACGGGCAAACTTTTCCAAACTGGCTGTATCATTTTATGTTCCCATTAGCAATGTATGAAGATTCCAATTTCTCTACGTTCTTGTTATCATCTGTCTTGTCAAATATAGCTATCCTGGTGGGTGTGAATTGGTATCTCGTTGTGGCTTCAATTTCCATTTCCCTAATGACTAATAATATGGAGCATCTTTTCTTGTGCATTTTAGCCGTTTATGTCTCATCTTTGGAAAAATCTCTACTCAAATCTTTTACCTATTTTTAAACTAGGTTTCTTTAAAAATGGAGTTGTATCACCATCAAATTGGTATTAACTGATCAACACATAAGTGTACATATAAGACTAACATCTATTGGATGTTGGGCAGGGGGGGAGGGGAGGAGGGGATGGGTATATGCATACACAAAGAGTGCAATGCGCACCATCCGAGAGATGGACATGCTTGAAACTCGGACTCGGGTGGGGGAGGGGAGGTAAGGGCAACATACGTAACCTAAACATCTGTACCCCCATAATATGCTGAAATAAAAAAAAAAGAAAAAAAATGGAGTTGTAAGTGTCCTTTATATGTTCTAGAGGTATAAATCCCTGATTTGTATGATCTTCAAATATTTTCTCCCATTCTCTAGGTTGCCTTTTCACTATCTTGATGGTATCTTTGAAGCATATAAGTTCTAATTTGATAAAATTCAATTTATCTGTTTTTTCTTTGGTTGTTTATGGTTTTCTTTCGTTGCTAAGAAATCATTACCTAAGCCAAGGTCATGAGATGTCAGTCATAGCATTCATGGCATTAGGGAATTCTCTACCTTCTGAGTACGAGCTTTCCCAAGGTATAAACCAAGAAAACTATTTTTCAGCCTTTCTTGCAGCTGTGGCACAGGTATATGACCTAGGTTCTTCCAATTAGAACCATCCATGCCAGATTTTGTATCAGAGTCTGGGGAAGTAAGGAAGGAAGATACTACAAAGAATCCACTCCGGCCGGGCGCGGTGGCTCAAGCCTGTAATCCTAGCACTCTGGGAGGCCGAGGTGGGCGGATCGTTCTGAGCTCAGGAGTTCGAGACCAGCCTGAGCAAGAGCGAGACCCCATCTCTACCAAAGATAGAAAGAAAATTAATTGGACAGCTAAAAATATATAGAGAAAAAATTAGCCGGGCATGGTGGCACATGCCTG